>NQII01004338.1:38394-92591 GCA_002778355.1 Clitarchus hookeri
AAAAAAAAAAAAAAAAAAAAAAAAAAAAAAAAAAAAACTTTTTGAAAACGACGTAGCTCAAAATATACGCATCAGGTCCCGTAGGTGCACTTAGTGCGACTAGAACACTGCACGCCAGTTGTGATCCTTGCGCTTAGTGGCGATAGCGCACTTGATGCGCGTGACAATGTCGCCCTTATCGCCCTCGCACTTATCGGCCTCGAACGCAGTAAACAGCTCCAGGTAAGCGGGAGCCGCCCAAATCCCTTCACTCACTCACTCGAACCCAGGTCCTACAGAGTGTGAGTACAAAGGTTTACCTGTGCACCGCGTCGCCTCGCTCGGTGCGGATGGGTGCGCCGGCAGAGTATTGTCGCCGCGCCGCGCCGCCCAGCCACGGTGCGGCCGGGCGAAGACGCGGCGGACGACGGCACGTGGCGCGCCCATCTGGAAGTCGTCGCGCCGCCCGCCGCCGTCCTGATGGTTTCCTCCTGCTGCGTCGGAGAATTCCCCCACCGCCCTCCTCCGCCAGGCCGTCTCGGCATCTTGCCCGACCCATCTCTCGGTGGGTCGTGTTCCAGTACGTCTGCAGTGCGCAAAATGGGCGAACAAGTTGTTCCCTCACCTGTCAAGGCACGCATCTGCGTATAGTCTATTCGCATTATCTTCACGCTTTTTGAATCAAACCTCTGAAAATTACCTAATGTATGGCGTGTTTGCTTGTTTCCAAACTGTGTTACGTATCACAGGCTTTTAACACTTATGTTAACATTAAAGTAGCTTATGTTTGCTTAAATTGAACTTTTACTTTTTTATCCATAAATTACAATAATTCATTTATAATTTATATCAATAAAAGGACAGAGAAAATGTGTGTTTTTTTAATGCTTTGTAAGAAATAATTCTCGTGCCAAATATTTTTTAACTGAGTACACATTAATGCAGTGCATTGTCCCTTTGGCGTTTGGCGTAATTACTAAGAATTAATTAAATTTTGTTTGCACGAGACGGATAGATAACTTGAAAGTAGAAATTTAGCAGGGCCTCAGAAAATTTGGGAGTAACCTTGAATAAACTATACATCATACGCGGATACCTGCAAAACTCGTGTTATTATCAAAAATGTTTGGGTTTGTATGATTTTCTTGTAACGCTGTTGGCGGCTTTGTACCAAAATGATACAACTGAATACGAAAACTGGCCAATCTATTCCAGCCAAGTCAAAAGGGTTACTGACTCCTTACCGCAGCACAAACCAATAAACAAATCATACACAACGTGGACTAACATTCATGTTGCAAACCCCAGGTAGCGATTCCTTGTGGAAAATAAGGTGGGGTAGGTATGCATTGACAACACTATGTGGTGAATATTAAGGGAGGTACGCGGTGTTTAAAATCGAATTTTGAAAGTCATAATGCATACATGTAAATATTGCAGAAAGTACTTGTGATGTAGCAACCAAAATCGGAATGGTGTTTCACGAATTGGAGGTCGTAAATCTGTGTAATTTGGTTGGTCAAATCGTCGCTCTTCATTGTGTAAGTAGGGGTAGTCACCCTCTTTTCGCAGGGAACTTTGGAACACAAGGCGGTACAGAAAAAGTCGAGACACATTATGACCCACCATGGCACAATGAAGACAAAAGGTCCTCGCGACCGAACTCGCTCCGGTGAACCGTTTTCGAGAAAACGCCACTCAAAATTTCGAAGGTTCAGTGTAGCCCTGCGGGGGTAGGCAACAAACTTGACACGTACGCCACGCACGTAACAAAGAATACAGGCGAGGATGTAATAGGTTCTTACGTGGAAGTAGCCTCGGCTGCTACTAAGCCAGTATGTGTCTGCAGATGGTTTTAGAAGCATGGAATGTTTTACACGAGCGGAGCTAGCCAACACGCACCTCGTGTACGGAGCAGCCAACACGAATGCAAGGCAAGCAGCGGAGCTGTACCGACTACGTTACACAGCGCGACGTCAACCCTCCCGTGCGACATTTGTACGGCTCCATCAGAGATTGTGGGATGAAGCCTCAACGTTAGTGTCGAGGCCGAATGCTGGAGCACCACGGACAAGGCGTAAGGCGGCATTTAAAGGGGATGTGCTTTGCCGTGTGTGGCAGGAACCGTCTATTAGCTCACGGGCTGTGGGCCGTGGAGAGGGTGTTAGCCATTCAACAATCCTGCGAGTTCTACACGAGAACCGTATGCATACCTGCCACGCAAGGAAAGTCCACGTTCTTAGCGAACGTGATTACGTGCCACGTGTTACATTCTGCGAATGGTTCTTCCAAGAGAACAATGTGCGTCCAAACTTCACATCGACTGTGCTATTCACAGATGAGGCCCATTTCACCATGGATGGAACCTTCACCATGAGGAACAGCCACGTCTGGGCGCACGCTATTCTCCACCACACGCACCCCATGGGCAACCAAGTGCGCTACAGTGTCAGCATGTGGGCCAGCATTGAAAACAATCACTTGTTGGGGTGTTATTTGCTACCCGACCGCCTCAATGGAGCCGGCTATTAGGTAAGTGGTTCTTGCAGGAGGTATTGCCGGAGTTGCTGGAAGAAGTACCTCTTGCCATTCGCCACACCATGTGATTTCAGCATGATGGGGCACCGCCACATATTCCTGCTGCCGTACGCCGCCATCTTGACGTCACATTTACGGGCCGCCGGATTGGAAGAGGTGGGCACATCCATTGGCCGGCTCGATACCCAGACCTGACACAGCTGGATATCCTTGTATGTGGCCTTGCAACTCTCTGGTCTACGATACGCCTGTGGCTAGCGAGAAAGATCTCGTCGTACGTGTGATAGCTGCATTTGATTCTGTACGCGCCGTACCAGACATTCAAGCACGGGTCCAAGCCAACCTAATCCGTCGTTGCCATTTGTGTATTGAAGTTGGGGGACGGCAATTCGATCAGTAGTTGGAAATGTTGTCATTGATAAATACGTACTACGAACACATGTGTCATGTAATACTCCTATCTGCACTGCACGCTTGTCCTTATTACATGTGGATGTACACCCACGTAGCGTGGAGCGGGAGACATGAGTTGCCTACACCCGCGGGGCTACACAGCACCTTCGAAATTTTGAGTGGCGTTTTCTCAAAAACTGTTTACCGGAGCGAGTTCGGTCAAAAGGACCTTTTGTCTTCATTGTGCCATGGTGGGTCATAACGTACCTTGACTTTTTCTCTACCGCCTTGTGTTCCGAAGTTCTCTTTGGGAAGAGTGTGACTACCCCTACCTACGCAACGAGGAGGAACGATTTGACCAACCAAATTTACACTGACTTACGATCTCCGTTTCGTGAAACGACCATTCCGATTTTGGTCGCTATATCTCAAGTACTTTCTGCAATATTTGCATTAATGCATTATGACTTTCAAAATTAGATTTTAAACACCACATACCTCCCTTAATATTCGCCACATGTTAGTGTTGTCAATGTATACCTTTTTATCCACTAGGAATCACCTTCTGGAGTTTGGCCCATGAAATATGGTCCATATGATATATGTGCCATAATAGAATATTTTTTCTTTTCTAAAATAACCAACTTCACCAGACACGGATAAATATTTAAAGATTTTCTATTTCAAACCACTTAAATTCATTAAATGTATATACATATATACAATAGTCTGTATCTAAATTAGACCGACGAAGTTCGGCTGCATGTGAAGGTGAAAACATAGACACGACTTATGGTCTTAAGTGAATTCTAAGGACGGTCTTTGAAGTTGGACATGGTGCACGAGTATATTATAAACACTGAAAATTGAAAACTGAGTGTCTGGATAATGTTTAAAGTTAATTGTGGCATGCGGGTTAGTAATCCATTTTCCAAATTTTAAGTATTCTACCAAGTCATGGAGATGAAGTGGGAATAAGGGTAATAATCGTAATTATTTCCATGGCATAATTTAATGACAGCGACGGACAGGTGTTTTGGTATGTACAGAGCTTTGTTCTGTTACACATTATCTAGACACTCAATGTTCCATCTTAAAAAGTTTCTTCCACGACCTTCGACCTTGGACACGCCGACCTGATTCCGGCACTATTGTTAGACACCTGCAAAATTAGCGTTATTATTGCGTAACATGTTAGAATTCACTGCCCTTTAACTGATGGAGTGCAATTTGTGATTACATTAACTACTTTCACCTCTACGGCATTATTGTGCTGTGTGATAGCTTCACTGTAGCTTGGTTGCTCAACCATTCAGCCTTTACTATTGGCTGAAAGCGTCATTGGAAAGTGCCACTGAAGTTTTCGCCCAATGGCAGAAGTCAAACCAGCATGCAGCGTCTTGTTTAGTCTGCAGGTCCCTACCTGTTGTCCATTTCATGTAAGTGGGATAAATTTCGACAGACAGTGTTACCAACGTACACAGTCTGTAAACACTAAATGCTCTCGTTTGCTTAGTATTGTTTGCATGTCTCTGCACGGCATTTCCTTCGCATGGGAAGGCGCCGAGAGCTGGAGGTGAAATTTGTAACGTTAGACGAAGTGAGCGGCCTATCATTAAGGACGCCGCGGCACACGCCGATAAACTTAACGCAGTTCGCGCCTCGCTGACCCTGAGAAGCGCATGTTTCTCCATTTATCACGCAGGAAAGTCGTCATCGCCATTACCTGCCGAGAACGTTCTAGATGGCACCTACCTGAAGTATAAATACCATTTGCGGGCCTCTGAGGAAGGAGTGATTAAGATCCGAGAGTTTGGCGTCTCGTGAAGCGACAGTTGGGTGATTCCGGAGTGGCGAGGGACGACTGCAGCGATGTGCGAGAGTGCGTCGGCGAGCCTGTGTGCAGTGAAGTGTGGGACTGATCTGCGGGACTGTGGACTGGATGCGTGAGTGAAAAGATATTCGGGACGATGGAAATAGACCGTTTTAACTAATTGTGTGGAAATAATTGGAAAAAATTTAAGGGGCATTAGTAAGAGTAAAGACTGTGATAAAGACATTAATTGAAATTGAGATAGCATTAAAATATTGCACTCAATTAGAATAATAAGAGTTAATATGACGGTCAGACTGGCAGATAACATATGTTTGACTGTTTGTAGCATTGAGAATAAATATAACTATTTAATTTAATTCTTTTATTTTTATTAAGACCTCCATCCTTCACGAACTCGGATACGCCCCTCAGGCATTCTAGTAACGCTGGATGGAGGCAATTATTAATTAATCTATTGTAAATAAGGTTAGACTATAGGGAAGTAGTAAGTGATTTTAAAACAAAACAATTAATTGTGATAGCTGTTGGCCGAAATATTAAGACTGTGTTGCACAAACATCAATGTGAATGTTAACTAGAAAAATGTCTGCAGAACTGGAAGCACTGCGAGCATTAATTGAATGATTAGGTAGCCAGATGGTTAGTGTGAGCGCAAGTGTGAATAGCTTGAAATAATATTAAATAACCAAGTAAGTAGAGTAAATGAGACTGTAAATACTGAAATTAGTAGTGTGAAATATAGTGTACATGACATTGTAAATACCCAAATTAGTAGTGTGGAAGAGTGTGTGAAAGAAACTGTAAATAACCAAATTAGTTTAGTAATTGTACGTGTAAACGAGAATGGAAATAGCCAGATAACTAATGGAAGTGATTTAGTAGATCAGAAAATAGACACTGTTAGTGAGAATGTTTACAGGAAAATTGACTCTGTTAATGAGAATGTAGATAGGAAAATTGACTCTGTTAATAAGAATGTAGACAGAAAAATAGAAGGCATTAGCGAGTTAGTGAATACGAAAATTGACAGTGAAAATGAAAGTATGGACAGTGTAAATGAAATAATGGAAAGTGTTAATGAAAGAATGGATAGTTTTAAGAATTAAGTGAAACAGGAAATAAGTGCGACGAAGAAGGAATAGCAGGAATTTCTGCAGCAACGAAATTCTACTATCACAACATCGCCAGCCAAGAAAAGTGAGGAAGGAGTACAAGTCATCAGCAACACTGCAACCTCGGAGGATAGCAAGCAGCATTGGTGTAGCGCAACCAGGAGTGGGGAAGGGGGTCTCAATTAAACTGGCCCCTTGCGGTAGTCAGACTTCTTGGCGGGAGTACCAACACCAGTTTGAAATAGTTGCCACCCTGAATGACTGGTCAGCCGAGCAACGGGCTTACTACCTCGCTGCTATGCTGAGAGACCCTGCACTCAGCATAATACAATCTCTGCCAGAGCGACATCGACTGTAGTACCCCACACTGATATTGACCTTGGAGCTATGTTTTGGTGACCGGTACCTGCGATATGCCCATCACGTCCAGCTGCGAAGCCGCACCCAGCGACCAGGGGAGCCACTGAAGGAACTATGGCAAGACATCGTGCGGTTTCCCATCTATCTCTGGAAGGGTGCCCCGAGGAGGCGCGTGACATCACAGCAGTCAGCTTCTTCATCGATGCCATCGGCTACTAGGAGTTTCGGCAGCAGTACGTCTGGTTGCACCACACAACATACAGAACGCCCTGGCCCGAGCACTGGAGGTAGAGTAAGCGAGACATAGGGCAGCACCCCGACGTCAGGTGCAGGCAGTGAGGCTAAACGAAGACGACGACGGTATCAAGAAGACATCAAAGGAGATGCAGACCGCCATCAGGGAGAAAGCTTCCAGGTTCCGTGCTACAGAGCCTCGACTCCCCCCCCTCCAACCCAAATGGCCGGAGTGCTGGTCATGTTAACAACCAGGGCACCTGATAACCTACTGCCTACAGCAGCAGCAGCAGCAGCAGTGGGAAAAGAGGCAGAGATACGCATGTGAGAATACCGATCAGTTGGAAAACTTGTAAACACCGATCTTAGGGGGTGAAGGTCAGTGACTGCTGGAGGGAAGGCTCCAATGTTCTTACATGTATGGTCAGTGAAACAGGATTGGGATGCAATACTTGTGGAGGGGAGCCTCAATGATGTTCCTTGCCAGATGGTCGTCGACACTGGGGTGACCATAACAGTAGTAAGACCAGACATCCTCGGGTATAAATCTCCAGCGATCGTCCGATGACAGCATGGAAAAATACTATTTGAGTACAGTAACAGGTTAGACCATGTCAGTTATCGGTAAAAGAAAAGTTATCTTGATTGCAGTTTGGTGACATTAGCATAGAACATGGTATGATTTGTCCTGCCCAAATAGCTGCTCAGTAGCATGTGGCCATCCCACTGTGCTTTCGCTTCTAGTAAAATTGTCATTACAGGCAGACGTCAAGGAAAGTTTGTCAAATGTTTGGGTCTAATTGAGCTAGCAGAGAGGATTGGCGTCCTGCCAGGTAAGGTCGTTGTAGCAAGGACTTTGGTCTATTCTAATTATCACAGTTTTCTAGCAAGAATGATAAATTTGTCCGCTAGTGCCATTCATCTTGAGGAGGGGGCAATGATAGGTGGTTGCAATCAGGTCACAGAGGTATTTCCTAATGATAAGAAGATTCGAGAGTAAAACAAATATTATGTAATTTACCAGAAGTTCTGGAGGAACTTTCATTAAGAACAGAAGAAAATCTTAACTGGTGACAGGATAAGGGTGTCTCTGAATTACTGAGAGAAATAGGGATGCCTTCTTGTTTGGACCAAATGATCTTAGACAGTCTAACATGACCTGCCACCACATAGATACAGAAGATGCCAGGCCTATAAAACAGCCACCAAAATGACTGCCACTATCTTCGCATGAGGCAGTTGAGGGAATTATGAAGGAAATGTTGGATCTAGATGTGATAGAACCATCAGCTAGTCCATGGTCATTCCCCATAGTTCTTGTTAAGAAGAAAGATGGTTTTGCATTATTATCGTCAGCTAAATAATGTGACCAAGAAAGACTCTCATCCACTTCTAAGGATTGATGGTACATTAAACAGCCTAGAAAGTTTACAATGGGGCTCTCTACTTTTGACATGAACAATGGATACTGGCAGTGCGAGGTGGCTCTAGAGGTCCAAGAGAAGGGAACATGGCAGTTCAAAGTTATGCTTTTTGGACTATGTAATGCCCCTGCTACCATCGAATACCTCATGGAAATGTTTTGTCCTAAGATCTCTGTCAGGTTTACCTAGATGACTTTGTTGTGTCATGAAGGACATTTGAAGAACACCTAGCATGCTTAGACTCAATATTCCAGAAAGTGGCCACAACCAACTTGAAACTGGTTCCAAAGAAGTGCTACCTGTTACAAAAGAAAATAAATTTCTTGGGACATGTAGTGTCGGTTCATGGAATCGAAACAGACCCCGCGAAGACCAAAGTAGTAAGAAATTGGCCGATACCAACAGACAAAACTTAAGTGCGGAGTTTTCTGGGATTATATGCCTATTACCATCGATTTGTACGTGGGTTCGCCGGGATTGCCAAGCCACTACACGACCTGAATGAGGCGAAAAGAAGATTTCATTGGACAACTGAGTGTGGAAATGCTTTTAGTAAGCTAAAGAATATTTTAACATCTCCACCAGTTCTTTGATTCCCGAAAAGTGAGGGTGTAATCATTTTGGACACTGATGCTAGTGATGTAGGCATTGGAGCTGTGTTATCTTAGCTTCAAGATGGGAATGAAAGGCCACTAGAGTACTTCAGTAAGGTATTGCATAAGCCTGAGAGAAATTACTGGGTTGCATGCAGGGATTTTTTGGCCATGTGAAGGCAATTTCACACTTCCACCCCTACCTTTACAGCAGATAGTTTATTCTAAGAACCGACCATGCTTCATTATGATGACTACTAAATTTCAAGAACCCCGAAAGTAAAAAAGCCTGGTGGATACAGCATCTTCAACAGTATGACTTTGAAATACAGCACAGATCTAGATGCCTTCACAGCAATGCAGATGCACTGTCTAGATGACCATGTAAGCTATTTTGTCGTCATTGCGAACGCCAGGAAGAAAAGAGTAGTGAAACGCCGAAGGTATGGAAAACAAGAATTCCAGGTTCTTTATCTTGTGATGGGTCAGCTACCTGGAGTGATGAGGGTATGAGGAAATATTAACTTAATGATCCCACTTTGCAGCCATTATTAAAGTCAAAAGAAGTTGGCTGTTGGCCAAAATGGGAGATATATATATAACCTGAGCGCAGCAGTCAAAGCATACTGGGCACAATGGAATTCCCACATACTGAAGAATGGCGTATTTTACAGAAACTGAGGAAGTAATGATGTAAAACATTCACGTTAACAGTTGGCCCTTCCAGAAAGCAGGGTTCCAGAAGTCTTAAAAGAACTGCATAATGAGGGAGCCAGAGGGCACTTTGGTGTTAATAAGACCCTCAACAGAGTTAGAATGAGATTCTACTGACTTCATTGTTGGGAGGATGTTGAAAAGTGATGCCGATTGTGCGACACCTGCACTGCTAGGAAGGGCCCAAGGACCAGAGGACAAGGCCATCTCCAGAAATACAATGTTGGAGCCCCATTCGAAAGGACGGCAGTAGACATTCTGGGTCCTTTGCCAGACACAGAGAGAGAGAGAGAGAGAGAGAGAGAGGTAATTGGTATCAACTGGTGGCTGAACATTATTTTACTAAGTGGCCTGAGGTCATTACCCTCCCGAACCAGGAAGCACGTACAGTGGCTGAGGCACTCAAAGAACATGTCTTTTCGAGTTTTGGTGTGCCACTAGAACTCCATTCTGATAAGGGAAGAAAATTTGATTCTGCGATCTTCCAGGATGTGAAGAAAATTCTGGGGATGAAAAAGACTACGACTACAGTCTTACACTCTCATTTGGATGAAATGGTCGAAAGGTTTAACGAAAGGGAATAACAAATCAGCATATTCCCCCTGCACCAAGAATCTGCAATAGTGATTCAAGATGCCACGAAGATATTATAGAAGGAGAAGATACTATCCAACGAAGATATTTAGGAATATTGGAGGACTGAGTACAGATGTTTCTAAACATGACGATGTGTGTGTTAAACAAATTATGCAATCTCAAGAAAGTTATGTGTTGTTGTCTTTATTGTATAGATTTGGTGTTCAGGGTATGAAGGCTAATCCTGGTTGTGGATTATTAGAGATGTGTTTCTTTAGACGGGCCCATAATAGTCCCGCGCCGGTTATAGGTTATATTAATCAAATAGATAATCGTGATGTAATATGTTAGAAGACTTTTGCAATTCATGAAAGTGTTATAAATCGGACTACGATAATTTATATTGGCCAAGCTCCTGTATTGTATTCACGTAAAAAAATTGAAGTTTGAACAGGAAGATGAAATATGGATGTTTCGTAATGAACTAACAAAATTTTCTTGTTTATAGCCATTACACAGAACCGGTAACTTTACAGAAGTAAAATTGAGTATAGTCTATTCGTGGTTTCTTCACACTTTTTGAATAAAAAAATTAAAAATTCACTCTATGTATGAAGCGTTTGGTGGTTTCTTATATATGCAATTTATCAAAAGCGTTTTATGCTTCTAATAATATAAAATTATCTTATTTTTGATTAATTTTAACTTTTACTAATATTTAATCTATAAATTATAATATTTCATTTGTAATTAATATGAATAAACATAGGGGAAAATTGGTGTGTTGGTAATGCCTAGGAAGAAAGAGTTCTCATGTAAAACATTAAGGTAGAATATCAGACGCCATTTTTTCTCGTAATTTGCGGGCAGGGCTATCTACCTGAAGCGATGGCAGATACAAGCTAAATTGCATGCACGCAGTTCACGAGTTTTCCGCTAGGTAACACTATCGTAGCTTAAATGGGACAGACGCTGCAAAATGTAACAAAAAAAAGGAGGTGCAGCACGGAGCAATACGCTGTTGCCAGTTCGTCTCTCCTCCTTTCACTACAAATACACTCCCGACTGGCAGGCGGTGATTCCTCGGCTCGCGCCATAGAGGAAATAAGGGCTCGCGCTTGCGAGTGGGCGAAATAAATTTGTCGCGCTGGCCATTTATGTCTCGAAACCTTCAAACCCCGTGTAAACCAGTACAAAATACAGACATGACTCTTTTTACAGTTACAAATATAATACATTCTGATTAGTTTTTTTTTAGAAGTTTACATATATAAGTCTGTCCACCTGTCATATCTTCAGACAAAATAACATATACAGAGGTAGTTTATAACCAATCCGAAATAAAAATAAATGTGATTTTAACGTACCTGTTCAATGTATAAATGTGTCAAATATTTAATAAATACTTGCAATTCTTAAATTACAACAAAGAAATGTAATGATTTCCGCAAAGTCATACCGCAACTTTAGATGTCTGTTTCGAATGCGGCTTCTCTATTTACACTAATGTACATAGTTATACAGTTTTTGACAATGTAGGAATGTTGGATATGCATTGCAGGACATCTACAACTTGTGTACAAATAAGTTTTACATTTTTTTCATTTCTGAAATAAATTGTTTTATTTTACAGTAAAAGGACAATAAATAATTTGATTTCCTTTGACGATTTATATAAACTAGCTTGGTTGGTTTGCAGATATCTTCTAAACCAATCTTTCCTCCTTTTGGACCACTGCATGCCCTTTAATCACATGTAAAAATCAACACTGGCTTGGACATACCACTGAACAGTACTCTTGTATGACGTAGCCTATGTGACACCAAGACACTAAACTGTGATAAATGTATGTAAGTCTTTATTTGTATAAAACGAAACGAAACCGGTGTGAGTTGCCGCCAGTTTGAACAGTGCACTTTTATTTTGGGCGTTAAGATCTCTCATGATTTACTGTCTCATAGTCAATAGTTCTGTATGCACGCCAGGGGTTCGAGGCAGTGATTTATTTTAAAACGTTAATTTTTTAGTAATGCTTAGTTGATCGCAAACTAACTACAACTAAGCGTTTCTTCTACGTAAGCATAAAGGTTTTCAGCGTCTGAAAAACGAAACAACATCGGATTAACGTGCCCTTATTAATTATCATCAAAGCTTGAATAAATTTAAAAGCACGAGGAGTGTGACCTGGGGCATATGCATACATGTATGTAGTCAAGTCTATGTGACTGCTAAATTTTAATACTATCGCGTGGATAGGTCCGTGTGCTGCCGAGTGGAGGGTAAGGGCACGATCTTAAAAGGACCGGACTTGACACTGACGTGAAGAGCTGGCACCCTTATTGACTAGTTCAGCTTATGAAATAGCCGCAGAGCGCTGTTATCAAAGTAGTGTTAGTTTTGCACGCCAAGTGCACAGGTACTTACAGTAATTATGGTTTAAAAATGTCAATTTAAATTATTTGAGAATACATTCAAACTGCGCGTGCTTCATAATTTATACTACTGCAATTTGGGAGCTTAAGAAAAGCAGCAGGGGTATATATTTTTTGCAACAGAATGACCTAGGTTCGGGGATGCCAAGATTGTATGTACTGTATGGCTGTGGCATTTTCTATAGAAGTAAGAACATTTCTTGCTTCTTACTCTAGAGAGAATATGGGGTAGAGCGATCTCGCTGGCTGCGCAGAACCAAACTCTGTGTCCCAACATTGAACAGCTTTGTTGGCAACACAACTATCATTAACGAAGTGGATATGATTTGAGGTTAGAAATATGTTTGTTTAAAAGAGTGCTTTGAGAGGTTTTTATACATTCTCTAACAGATTTTAAGTACAATTATATCAAAGCCAAATTTTAAAGTATTTTATTAATTTAAAAGTGTTTGTTTTTAAGAAATTAAGATATAAACAAACACATTCATCACTGTTGGCCATGTGACTTTGACAGTTGTGTTGTTTTGGGTTAGGTCAATGCTGGATACATGCGCAGAAGACAATAATCGGTCCACCTCACCATTAGTCTATGTTCTTACCTCATTTGCATTATCCATAGACTAAAGAATGGATAGACCGATTGTCGTCTTCTGCGCATGTACCCAACATTGACCTACCCCACACCAGTACAACTGTGAAAGTCACATTGACAACACTGAGAAACGTGTTGTTTGTATCTTAATAAAAAAAAACGTGCCCTTGGTAGATCGCCGTTTGTGGCACCTACCGAACATGGATTACATGCCNCTAAAGAATGGATAGACCGATTGTCGTCTTCTGCGCATGTACCCAACATTGACCTACCCCACACCAGTACAACTGTCAAAGTCACATTGACAACACTGAGGAACGTGTTGTTTGTATCTTAATTAAAAAAAAACGTGCCCTTGGTAGATCGCCGTTTGTGGCACCTACCGAGCATGGAATACATGTCTGTCTTGTTAGGGCATTGGATAATGAATGAAACACATAGTTCGATATATCCTTATGTCAGAGGCGATCGCACACACCACACACATGCCCGAAGGAATTGTTTATAAATAGCTTGGAGAACTGTTTGTCTGCGCCAGAGTAGTGCGACGACGCTGCTGGTTGCTTTAGTAACAGCATTGAAGGACCTGTGTTGGGGTTCATTATGACCCGGGGAAGGGTCATACGTGGTCTTGTCAGCTTCATCTCGATTTCGGAAATACATATCTTACATCCTCGGTCGTTTTGGTGGCACTCCCAANAGGGCCTGTGTTGGAGTCCATTGCGACCAAGAGGGGAGGGGGGGTCATGAGTGGTCTCATAAGCTTCATCTTGCTTTCGCAAATACATATCTGACATCCTCGGTCGTTTTGGTGGCACTCCTGAGGGACCCGGCTGCGGAGAAGCGGCGCGCGTGACGTTTTCGTTCTGCACGCTAGTATTTGGAGCCCCATAACTTCTTTCCTGGTGATCCGATTCTCTTAATTTTTTTTCTCTCTATACCTGCGGCTTTGTTCTGCCGAAGTTAATGGCGGTTGTCGGTTTTGTGGTGGATTTAGACTCGGATCCTTGCCCTTCTTTCACGGCATGACACTGTTCCACGAGTTCAAAGCGCAGCTGCTTCGAAAATTTTCAGAGTATATCAGTGGTTGTTGCGTTAAAAGAAGTGACCTTTTAAGCCCTTTCGAATGAGCTATCACTCGCATCCGCGGTACTTGTAGTTTCGGAGCAATGGCGCACGAGATAATAAAAGTGTTGCGAATTGCGCCGAAATTTGCCTCAAACTCGATGACGCACCACCGGAAGCGACAAGGCAACGTTATAAAACAATGTATTTATAAATTGCGGGCAACCTTGCTCCGTTGATCGGTACACGTGCAAGGTCCGGCGTGCGTACGGGGACTGAGTGGCAGGGCGAGGCGCGGTACATGTTTTCGTGACGGCTAGTGCGGCGCNGGAAATAATCTCGCGTGCAGTTATTTTCATGGCAAATTATTTTCTCGCGACATGCAGCACCGGTCACAAGTTAAAAACCTTAGGTTAATCGGGTAATGTCAATTAATATTAGACAGAACGGAACCTAAACATTTGTCGCAACATGGCGGTGAATTTCTTCTATAGTCACTTTCTTTTAATCAGATCATACGGACATAGACTCAAACGGCTTAGAGTTAAGACTTAATTTACAAAAGTTAGACTTTGTATTGTAAGACTTCAGACTTGGTATAATTTGAAAGACAACGACGAAAATTCACCTCCTTTAGATGCACAGTGTGCTGAGTGTTTCATGTCTTTGCAAGTATTATTACCAAACAATTAGCTTGGAAAAAAGCGTTATGTGGGTGTCACTGTGATACAAAAATTTAACTTCCAAAAAATACTTTAAATATTATTTAATATATAAATTTTTTAACTTGCGCTAAAAATGGGATGCTATTCCTTGTTTTATAATAGTTGAAAGATCCGTCATAAACAACTTCAGCCAAGATTGGGCCACTTATATAAACGAGTAAGTATATTTCAACACAACAAGAGATAAACTGTCTTATCTTATTTTCACTTTACCCAGAATTGAAATAAATTATTCAATCTAGATAGTGATCCTAAACTTTTAACCGGTGCTGTATTGGACAGGTTTACACTCAGCTAAGTGTGATAATGTATACATTACCTGTGGCGGGTGTTTGGGAGAATGGGGGAGACACCACTGTATCCCTGAAAACAGCTGTAAACAGGACTGCCTTCAGAACCGTAAAATAAACGGCACTCGTTCGCGAGACGGACTATGCAGCGAACTACATCCGCACATGCTAGCAAAATGGCAGCGCTTGCCAGTAACGTGTCAGGACTCCGTCGCCGTTGGCCAATCACAGCCTGGTGGCTTGCTAGCCAGACGACGTCCCAAGCCAATGTGAAATCTTTCGTAGAACGATAAGTAGCCAGCGAGGCACAAGGCCTGTTCCCAGTTCCTCGCGCGGCCAATCAGAGAATGAGTACATGTATTCTGCAACTAGTGCAGCAAATTTGACCAGATCGTCTCCTCCTGTGCCTGAGCCCCTTGGGTATTACAGGAGATAACTTTCTGAGCGATATTATAGAAGAGTGAACCTCAGGTCTTTCTTACATTCAGGCAGGTATAAAGGCCATATAGGNAACTTTCTGAGCGATATTATAGAAGAGTGAACCTCAGGTCTTTCTTACATTCAGGCAGGTATAAAGGCCATATAGGCTGTTTATTCTCTCACATCAGACGTTCGATGTGTGTGCACTCTTCACCAGACTTTGTAATCATGACTTTGTGAGCTTGGTCAGAGCTCTAATTGACAGCAGTTGAATGCTGTCAATATAAATAGATTACGCCCTTTCCAATCGCAGTGGACGGATGTTCTCCACCCGAGGGTGGTTCCACCTCACCTGACAACAGCAGAGTACGGAGTTGAATCTGCACATGCCACCTTGATGGGGCCGAGGACTATCCACTTCTACGAAACCGCTTCGTAAACGAGTCCTCATAATATTTCCACGCAGAACATTTTTAGATCACATAGTTTTTAAATTATGGCATGTCAAAATCATAAATTTTGTGTTTTTGAAACGTACAAATAAAGTAAACGAAACAATTTACAGAAAATTTATCTAAAGCGTCTGCNAATACTTTCACCAACTTTCCATTAATCCAACTGCACTAAAAATTTGTTAGCGGAAGTATACAAACATCTCAAAGCATCTGTTTACGTAAACAGCGTTCTAACCTCAAATCCTATCTACGTCGTTTATTATAGTAATATTGGCAGAAAATCAGTCCGAAGTTGGGTCACCGGAGTGACAAATTTGCAGACGTTAGCAGAGAGCAGTGTCGTGTGGTGAAGTGTTGCGAGGTTAGCTCGCGCTTGCTCACTGTCGTACGTTCTCGGTGCACGCAGCAGGAGCCAGTAACCCAGCAGCAGCCCGGGGAAGCTCAATGCATCCCGACCACTCACGAGCGAGCCCCCGTGGCGTCAGCGGCCGNGCGGCTCGACCTCGGAGGTGAGAACCGCGCTGATTGTCGCAGGTCGCTAACTCACTTGGCGCCGCCGCCCACTGCCCGGCGTCCGCCGGCCACGTGCTTCCACGCTGCCCGCGCACAACCACGACTATACTAACAAAATGCACAAGTTTACCAGTCGCTTATATAGTCTGTCCGAAGAACGAGTGCACCTTTTTGACACTGCTCTGGAAATAATCTCGCGTGCAGTTATTTTCATGGCAAATTATTTTCTCGCGACATGCAGCACCGGTCACAAGTTAAAANGGAAATAATCTCGCGTGCAGTTATTTTCATGGCAAATTATTTTCTCGCGACATGCAGCACCGGTCACAAGTTAAAGACCTTAGGTTAATCGGGTAATGTCAATTAATATTAGACAGAACGGAACCTAAAAATTTGTCGCAACATAGCTGTGAATTTCTTCTATGGGCACTTTCTTTTGATCAGATCATACGGACATAGACTCAAACGACTTAGAGTTAAGACTTTGTAAGAGTTTGACTTTGTATTGTAAGAGTTAATACTTTGTGTAATTTGAAAGACAACGATGAAAATTCACCTCCTTTAGATGCACGGTGTGCTGGGTGTTACATCTCTTTGCAAGAATTATTACCAAACAATTTTCTTGGAAAAAACGTTATGTGGGTGTCACTGTAATACAAAAATTTAACTTCCAAAAAATACTTTAAATAATATTTAATATATCAAATTTTTAACTTGCGCTAAAAATGGGATGCTATTCCTTGTTTTATAATAGTTGAACGATCCGTCAGAAACAACTTCTACCAAGATTGGACCACGGATATAAACGAGTAAGTATATTTCAACACTACAGGAGATAAACTGTCTTCATGTTTTATTTTAACTTTACCCAGAATTGAAATAAGTGATTCAATCTAGATAGTGATCTTAAACTTTTGACCGGTGCTGTATTTGACAGGTTTACACTCAGCTAAGTGTGATCATGTATACATCACCTGTGGCGGGTGTTTGGGAGAATGGGGGAGACACCACTGTATCCCTGAAAACAGCTGTAAACAGGACTGCCTTCAGAACCGTAAAATAAACGGCACTCGTTCGCGAGACGGACTATGCAGCGAACTACATCCGCACATGCTAGCAAAATGGCAGCGCTTGCCAGCAACGTGTCAGGACTCCGTCGCCGTTGGCCAATCACAGCCTGGTGGCTTGCTAGCCAGACGACGTCCCAAGCCAATGTGAAATCTTTCGTAGAACGATAAGTAGCCAGCGAGGCACAAGGCCTGTTCTCAGTTCCTCGCGCGGCCAATCAGAGAATGAGTACATGTATTCTGCAACTAGCGCAGCAAATTTGACCAGATCGTCTCCTCCTGTGCCTGAGCCCCTTGGGTATTACAGGAGACAACTTTCTGAGCGATATTATAGAAGAGTGAACCTCAGGTCTTTCTTACATTCAGGCAGGTATAAAGGCCATATAGGCTGTTTATTCTCTCACATCAGACGTTCGATGTGTGTGCACTCTTCACCAGACTTTGTAATCATGACTTTGTGAGCTTGGTCAGAGCTCTAATTGACAGCAGTTGAATGCTGTCAATATAAATAGATTACGCCCTTTCCAATCGCAGTGGACGGATGTTCTCCACCCGAGGGTGGTTCCACCTCACCTGACAACAGCAGAGTACGGAGTTGAATCTGCACATGCCACCTTGATGGGGCCGAGGACTATCCACTTCTACGAAACCGCTTCGTAAACGAGTCCTCATAATATTTCCACGCAGAACATTTTTAGATCACATAGTTTTTAAATTATGGCATGTCAAAATCATAAATTTTGTGTTTTTGAAACGTACAAATAAAGTAAACGAAACAATTTACAGAAAATTTATCTAAAGCGTCTGAAAAGTCATGTATTTATTCATTTTAAGGCAACCTTAGTAAAACTTAATTTAAAAAAAAAAAATGAAAAGCTGAAGATTAAAATTATGCAATATTTTTCTTATTTTAAGCCACTTTTAAAAACAGCGNAAAAAAAAAAAATGAAAAGCTGAAGATTAAAATTATGCAATATTTTTCTTATTTTAAGCCACTTTTAAAAACAGCGAAAACATTCCATATAATGATTTTAAAGATTCCTTGAAGTAACTCATGTTATCTTACTCCAAAATGAATTATCTCATTTCGGTAAGTGATTAATTGTACGTCCCCAAAAGAAGAAAATTTCGATTTTGACAGAGGCTATTGTGTAAAAAATATGTTTTTTTAGTTGTCGTGTGGGTTTCATTGTGACCACCTGCGTCTAAAAAAACAAAACTTTCAAAACTTCTAATGCAAATATTTTTAGTACAGAAATGTAAGTCGGTATTTTGTTGTCCGTATATAAATTTGGTTATTCAAACTCAGCACAAAAGCTGTAAGTAACCCCCTGTTTACGATATATATTATCCAATAAATCAGTGTTTTAAAATATTGCGACAATGTTGTATATTGAGTGAACAGATTGCAGTATTAAAACCTTATAGTCACCGTTTAAAAAAATCAGTCTTGCAAATTCACTAAAATACTCAGTGGTACAAATTCAATGCCACGTTATGATGGGGCCGCCGTGGCTGAGCGGCTAGCCTTCCACCAAGGCGAACCGGGTTCAATCCCCGGCCGGGTCACTCCCGGATCTTTGCATGTGGGAATCATGCAGGACGTTGCCGCTGGTCAGCGGGCTTTCTCGGGGATCTCCCGTCTCTCCCACCCTTTCATTCCGGCGCTGCTCCATACTCACCTCAATCATCCTCATAGGGTCTCAAGACCTCACGTCACGTGATGATTGTAACCCCTACAGACGTTGTTACTGGTGCTTGTTTACGCTGCTTTCCATCGCACCGCAATACCGCATTACGGCTGGACGTGACCTTGGGGTGCTTAATACTGTTAACCAGGGATCATTATTACCCTTAAGGCTCGACTTCACTTCTTTTGCAGAAATTCTTAGTTTTCGCGTGATAATTTCGGATTCGTAGTGATTACTGACAATGTACGATTATAGAAAGTTTACATTTTACAAGTGTTTTAATATTTTTGTGAGTAATTTTAATTGCTTGTTATCTGCTTGTTGTTAAAAGTCAGGAACAAGTTTATATTTGATCAATAATTCTTGCCTTTTTGTAATCAGAAAATAACACACAGTGAAAATGAAACACAAAAGTATTAAACATTTAAANTTGTTATCTGCTTGTTGTTAAAAGTCAGGAACAAGTTTATATTTAATCAATAATTCTTGCCTTTTTGTAATCAGAAAATAACACACAGTGAAAATGAAACACAAAAGTATTAAACATTTAAAGGTCATTCGCGGTAAATTGAGCACTTCTGAATGCCGGAATAACAGTCAATAAATAAATATATATTTTTTAAGCCGTAGACGTTAACTTTCGAGTGCAGTATAGTATGCACACTGTGTTTATTACTTACATGGCAATATTTATTTAAAAAGGTGGTTAAAGAGTAAAAAATAGCTGAAAGGAATCGTAAGTAGTGCCCCAGAAGTGCTCGCTTTACCGTGAAAAGCCTACTGCAAACTGTAAATTTTTTCTATAATCGAACATTTCCAATAATTTGCCCTGGAACTGAAACGATGAGACGAGAAAGAAAGGATTTGTGCGCAGCAGGCGAGGCCGAGCCTTGCACGAGACCGCAGCGCGTCGACGAAGCGCTGCGGGACTCTCCCAGAGGGGGCTCCGCGTCTCGGCGCGCTCTTTGGTGCGCCGCCTCGCGCCGCTTCCTGGCGCCGCCCTCTTGTTCCTGACGGCGCGGCGCGGCGAGAGGCGACACTCTCATTAGTCACCACACACCCACGCGATATCGATTACAGGCGTGTGAGCTCGCGCGTTCAATGGCGCCGGGGTGGGGTATGCGAAGGGGGTTGCAAGTTGGCGTGCCACGCAAACAGGAGGCAGAGACATGGGGCGGCTCCCCCCTTCACGTTCTCCCTTCAAAACAACTACTTCACACACGTGGTGGTGGCGGTGGTTTCGCTCTCTACTGTCGACCTAGGCTACAGCCAAGAGATTACTTAACATATCGCAGCCCGAACGCAAGGCTCAAAATGTAATATACCTACGGACAGGTGTTTTTCGCGAATAGATTTCAAGACCAGTTGTATTCCAAAACTCTTTTGTTCATATGCGCTTTTGTGGTTGGATGATTTTAAATTTCACGTGCCTCAAGTGTCTGTCCGCGAATCACGGCCGTTCAGAATCGGAGTACTTAGTTACGATTGGCCCAATCAAATAAGCACGTATATTCTCACGTAGACACGCGGCAAATAACCAAAGGAAGTTGTGGTTGTGGTTGCAGGATAATTAAGTCTAGCATGACCATAAATATTTTCGCGAAAAAAACCGGTCCCTAAATATACTTATAGTCTGTTCGCGGTAACTTCACACTTTTTGAATCGAACCTTTGAAAAATTACCCCTTGTATGACGTGTGTGGCGGTTTTCCAAATATGTCATGTGTCACAAACATTTTATACTTCTGTTAACAATGATGTGTCTTATTTTTGGTTCATTTGGTCTTTCACTCATATTTTATCCATCATTTATAGTTAAAATGAGTACAATCAGAGAGAAAAGAGGTGTTTTTTTTAATGCCTATAGTAACAAATAGTTCTTATGCAAAACGTTATTAAATTTAGTGCGCACGAATGCAGTGCGTTGTTACNTAATGCCTATAGTAACAAATAGTTCTTATGCAAAACGTTATTAAATTTAGTGCGCACGAATGCAGTGCGTTGTTACTTTGGTGCAATTTTATAGACTTGATTAAGATTTGTTTGCACGAGGCAGAGGAATGTAGAACTTTAGCAGGGCTTCCAAAAAGTTGGAAGTAGCCGTGAATGGACTTTAGCCATGATAGCGTAGTCGAGACTGATGTTACCTCCGCCCTCGGAAGACTGAATGCCCTGAGTAGTCGCTTCGCGAATGTTATGATCATCGCCCTCCCCCCTCCTCAAGGTCATGGCTACGCGGGGTGCGAAGAACCTTCTGGGCCAGGCCAGCTGATCTACATAAGCCGTGGCGAGTCTGTGAGTTTGTGTACAGAGAGTCTGGAGCCTTGTATGGCCGTTAGCGGCAGGTGTGTGCTACCATCGGAGCGACGAGCGACGACGCAGTAATCTGCGAGTGAATCCAGCGAGTATCGNCTGACCGGATGGACTGCGGGGAAGTGGTACTGGATGCCTGAGCGACAGACATTTGGAATGCTGTTAATATATGGCAGTGGCCATTTCGTATATGTGTAACTAACAAGAGAAGATTAAGGCTTTGCATGTTTGAGAATTTGGTATAGGGAAATACATTTTAATGGAATTCGGTTATTTTGGCGTTCCTGTCAAAGATGGACATATACCACGAAAAACTTTTCTGAGCAGAAAAATACGTGCTACTTTGCTATCGAAGCCTTTTGTAACATAAATGTGTAGCCTGATTCCTGGAAATATTAGAAAGTTTAATAATTAAATAAAAAATTACTGAAAACCAATTTGTTATATTTGTCTCANCTGATTCCTGGAAATATTAGAAAGTTTAATAATTAAATAAAAAATTACTGAAAACCAATTTGTTATATTTGTCTCGATACAGCGTTTGAGAGTAGCATTTCTCACACTTAGGTTTTTGTTTCAAGTTTTATCTTCAAATTGGCTTCGAAAAACGTATTTCGTAAACATGTATATTCCTATACCAAAATCTCAACCAGGCAAACAGCCTTAAGTGATTGTAACTAGCATAAGGACAGTGATACGGACTGTTATTATGATTGAAACTGGCATTAAATATTTCGCTCACTGGTAGGAACAATAAGTGTTAATAGTAGATATAAGTAATTTAATGTTGTAAATAATATCAGAGTGTATTTTTATAACATTTTAAATAAATAAATTTATTTTATTATTGTTAAGACCTCCATCCCTGGCGAACTTAGATATAGCCCAAGTGAATTCTCACGATACTTAAGGAAATATGCTATATACAGTAAATTAGAGTAAAACAATTTGTGCCTTTTTTTTAACAAGTTTCTAAAGTAGGCTACTATGCTAGCTAAAGAATTTAAAGAATAAAAATGCACTGTTGAAAATTTTCTTATATTTACTGAATTTTTTACGGAAATGTGCAGTAAAAATATACGGAACCGCAGTCCGTAATGACGAAAAACAGAGTTAAGTCCGTAAATGCAAAATACGGAAAGTGTCCGCGTTTCCTATAGCTTCGTGTTTCGGGGACGAACAATGCCGTGTCTACACGAAGTTTTCTTCGCCACTGTAACCAGAAAATTATTGTTTCTACGGCAGTTATGTTATCCACGTCACTAAGTCATATTCTTTCGTACATTAAAACATAGCATTAGGCGTCTGTAACATTTAGCAACACTTAAAATACACTATCCTTAGAAGAAACAGTAAATTTGCTTATGGGGGTGTACTAAAAATACAAACATTATACCACAGACATCATGTAAGACTCGATCTTGCTCAAGTATATCATATTTTAACTTTTTTAAGTACCTTTTTTATACACAGTAGAACACTTGCGTTACGAAAATTAAGGACATTTTCATTAAAACTAACTGGACAATTAACGGAGAGGTACCGTGAATTCACGGAAGGTTTTGTACAATTTACCGAAGTCCGTTTCTGAACATCAACGTGTCCTTAATTTAACAGAGAGTTTACGGACACCTACGAAAAATTTTTTACCAGCACTTTTCCGTAAAATGAAGGAAATTCGTGGGGAAAAAGCAATACAGTCACGCGAGCTANGAAAAATTTTTTACCAGCACTTTTCCGTAAAATGAAGGAAATTCGTGGGGAAAAAGCAATACAGTCACGCGAGCTACCTCCAGTGTGGTGATGCGTTTTCCCACTTCCAGGCGTAGCACTTCTGTAATATAGTCCTGAGAGAATTCTCCGAATACGGTGGTGGTTCATGGAGACTTAGTACGTTCATGGTTACTTCCAACTTTTCTGACGCCCTGCCAAAGTTCTAGTTTCAGGTTATTTCTCCACCTCATTGAAACAAGGTTTAACTAGGTCTGGAAAATTANACGCCCTGCCAAAGTTCTAGTTTCAGGTTATTTCTCCACCTCATTGAAACAAGGTTTAACTAGGTCTGGAAAATTACACTAAAGAGACAACACGCCGTACTTGTGCCAACCCTGTTTAATGATATTCTGCATACGAACTATTTCTCGCTAGCCACACACGCACACGTGTCATCTCTCTATTTTTTACTCATATAGAATATAAATTAATTCCTATAATTTGTTGGTAAAATACTTCTCTGTTTAAGAAGTATAAAACGCTTGTGATAAATGCCATATTTAGAAAACAACCAAACACGTCATATGGGGTGATTTCTCAAAGGTTTGATTCAAAAAGTGTGAAGATAATTCACCGAGAACAGATTCTATCGCAAGCACTCGCAGCAACGCATTTTTGCAGTAAGAGTGAAAACATTTTTTATCTGAATTTAATCCTTAAAATTGTCTACATATTTTTTCAATCATTAATGGAATACTGTAAATATGTTAATAAGTAAGAAAATAATAAATTATGCAATAATAACTTAAACAATTTTCGTTGCGAAAAAACATAAACAGAGCGCAACACTTACTTGTTTTTTAAAACATGCCTAGTGTATTTTTTTTAACAGTTATTTGTTTTTAAAAAAAATGTTTTGATTACGTACTCGCGTATGCATTTTAATTGTCAAAACCAACATGGCGCTGATTTTGTAATTTTGTATTTTTGCTAACATCCGCTAGGTACAAAATATGCAATATTAATACCAAATACGTCACCATTTGTGAATAAAAGAATCGGGTCACGTAATCATTTTGTCAACAAAATCTACCGTTTCAGAAACGGCCTTAACACACGCTCCTATTGCAGTTTCGCTCCTGCGGGTAGTACGTTTTAGGATACAGCGGTCTGAAAAATCCGTTGTTAACGATATTAAATGGCTCCAAAATAATATTTATAGCATGCATGATATACAGGATGAGTATAAAAGAATACACCAACTTTGAAGGTTTATAATATCAAAACCAAACAACCTACAATCTTGATTGACCAATCAAATAAACCATGCAACTGTGACGTTTGATAACCGTACATTCATAAATGTTCAATGTGACCACCATGAGTGGCTCGAACGACATCTACGCGATAATCAAACTCGTTCCACCCTCTTGTCGGTATGTCTAGTGTTACGGTTTGGATGGCGTCCGTAATTCTCGTTTTGAGGTCGTCAATGTTAGCCAGCAATGGTGGACGAAACACTTGATCTTTTATGTAACCCCATAGAAAAAAAAAACGCCCGGGGTAAGATCCGGGCTTCTTGGGGGCCAGTGATGAAGAGCCTGGTCACCAGCTGCTCCTCGACCAATCCAGCGTTGCGGCAACGTCTCGTTAAGGCATCCGCGAACAGCTAGGTACCAATGGGGCGGCGCAACATCCTGCTGGAAAATGAAGTCCCTCGCCGCCTCTTCTAGCTGAGGAAACAACCACTCTGTAAGCATGTCCAAATAAGGGATTCCAATAACATTGAGCTCGTGAAAAAAGAAAGGGTCAAAAAAAGTGTCTTTGGATACAACGCAAAACACGTTCACTTTGGGTCTCGTGTTAGGTGGTTTCACGTGGACGCTCCTGACCCAATATCCGCACGTTGTGCCGGTTCACCTTACAATTTGTATGAAACGTCGTTTCTTCGCTAAAAACCAGCTTAGACATGAAGGCATCGTCTACCTCGTTCTGGGCAAGAACGAACGCGCAGAAACCAAGTCTAAGTTCTTTATCCCTTTCGGTAAGAGCCTGTACAAGCTGTAACCTGTATGGTTTGTACAGCAATCGCTTTCGCNCTACCTCGTTCTGGGCAAGAACGAACGCGCAGAAACAAAGTCTAAGTTCTTTATCCCTTTCGGTAAGAGCCTGTACAAGCTGTAACCTGTATGGTTTGTATAGCAGTCGCTATCGCAACATTTTCCATACCGTCGATTGAGGGATTTGCATTTCCCGGCTAGCTTGTCGAGTTGATTTTCTCGGACAGCGAACGAACGCTTGGTGAATCCGTTGCACATTCTCTTCGGACATATGCGGCCACCCGGAACTGTTGCCTTTGCAAAGGCATCCTGTGTCACGGAACTGACGAAACCAACGTACGATACTCCACCTATCAGGAGGACGACGTCCGTATTTCCGACGGAATTCCCGTTGAACAGTCGTAACCGATTCACATTTAGTAAACTTAATAACACAGAACGCCTTCTGTTGTTATGTCGCCATCGTGATGCGGACTAACACACAACACACGCTCATAGTGCGACGACAGACGCTTCCAGTGCCATCTCTCGGCACATAAAGGAAACATCAGACCGTCCCCTTCACATTGACGTATCGAATGCGAGTTCGCTAACCCCTCACCACCTCCTGGAATAGGACATATGATACTTTACATCCCGGANACGTCCCCTTCTCATTGACGTATCGAATGCGAGTTCGCTAACCCCTCACCACCTCCTGGAATAGGACATATGATACTTTACATCCCGGAAAATTTCACGGCTCCTGTGGAATAACATGAAAACGTAATTCTGCAATGGCTGGGAACTTGTCATACCAACATACACCAAGCTGTCTGGTATGAAACTAGATGACGCTGACTACCCTTAAAACACGCAAGCGTTTCATTTGCGAGTCAGAGTTGAACATAAAAAAATATAGTTCCCTGAAATATTTTTGTGCAGGCGGTCGGAGGCAAAACGATAAAAGTTGTATACAAAAAAAATTTCTAAACCACTATCATATAATATTGTTATATTAGAGATGGATGAATGTGGATAAAGCGAAGGAAGTAGGTATATCAGGATCGTGGTAAATGGAGGTTCATAATCTCTGCCTACCCTTCTGGGAGACAGGCGTGATGTGTATGCATGTATGTATGTTATATGTGATAGTAGTTTACTAATTTACTATCATATAATATTGCAATGGTATTTTCCCAATTAATTTATTAGTGTATCGCTGTAAAAACTAAATTGTACCCGGGCGAAACCGGGCCGGTTCGCTAGTAGACTATATCTTGAAAGTGTAATTCTGTCATTTTCTGGGTTCTGCGTTCTTTTTGTAAAAGGGGCCGCGGTGGCGTAGTGGTCAGAATACTCGCTTCACATCAAGCCAAACCGGGTTAGATTCCTGGTCGCCTCGCTCTCCGATTTTCGCTCGTGGACATCGTTCCGGACAATGCCAATTGTCGACGGGTTTTCTCAGGGATCTCCCGTTACCTACGCCCTTGCATTCCGGTGCTATTACATACTCACCTCGCTTCACCCTCATCGGCTCTGAAAACCTCGATGTTAAGAGCCGCCCAAATCTCTTCACTACACTCTTCTTGAAAATATACATATTAGGGACACGTAAAAATAGTTTCGTCATAAAATCCTTATTTGAAACATGCCGCAACACTGTTCAAACGCCAGCTAGGCGACCGCCTTAATAAAGTATTTGTGCTTAAATTCCACGTCGCATCGTGAGGGATAGCCCAAAATAACGATTGCAAGCTCCACTAGGAAATATTTGCATTAAATAATTTGAGGACAGTGACAGATTTAGCGGTAGTCGCAGATGGTCGTTTGCTTACACATTTTCCCAGACATTTGCTGGAGATTTGTCATACGGCCCTCGTCATTTGCAGAAACAAAAAAAAAATCGTATTTCAACAGCAACATCTTAGGCGTATGCCGCTCTTAAAAGAGTTAGTAGTCTTGAAATAATTTTGCTACATTCGTTATTTGCATGGTTACGCGTATTTCAGTTAGTAAATATTCTGGAATACGACTTTTTTTGACAGAGAAGGAAAACAATCCATTATCTAATTCCGCATATTCTTTTTTACTTTTTAATATTGAATGCATTTGAAAAAAAATCGTGAAAATAGTAAAAAAAAAAAAAAATTAATATTTTTAGAGTGACTGAGTGAAGAAATTTAGGCAGCTCTTTAAATCAAGGTATTGAGAGCTGATGAGGGTGATTGAGCAGTGCCGGAATGAAAGGGCGGGGAAGCGGGAGATCCCCGAGAAAACCCGCAGACCAACGGCATCGTCTGGCACGTTTCCCACATGCGAAGGTCCGGCAATTGCCCGTCTGGGGATTGAGCCCGGTTATCGTTGGTGGGAGGCGAGCAGGCTAATCGCTCAGCCACTGATGCCTCCATTTTTAGAGCTTGCCCGCGTGGTTTCCTAACGAGGTAAGAGAAAAGTGCAGCCACACTGACGTATCTTAACCCGTGGGCTTTTATCGCATGCAATAAAGTACAAATGTTACAGATGTAATTTGCCTTGCGCGTAGGAGCGATGAGGTGCTAGGCGTGCGTGTTAGTGTCACCCGTATCGCTCCCTTCCTTATGAGCCTTGAACGCGTGAAAAAGCTCCCGTGCCCATGTACTCTTAAGAACCATTTTAGAGCAAAAGTCGTAAATACGCGTAGTTCACATGTTTTCCGCGTCGAGCCTGCAGCCGCGGGTTGTCGCTGTTATTCAGTCAAATGCTTTATATGGTTGGCGCTGGTCGCTCCTCATTACCGCGACTGGTTTCGCAAGGGGAGAAAAAAAAAAGACACAGCAGTTTATTGTAGGGAGTAGTTTTTAATAGAACGTTCGTTATACGATATTAATTAAAATCTTTCGTGCAACATTTTTACTCCAAAGGAATCGCTATTTTCTAATCGCGGTTTCTTCACACTTTTTAAACCAAACCTTTGAAAAATCATCCTACGTATAACGCGTTTGGTTGTTTCATATATGCCTTGTATCACAAACGTTTAATACTTCTATTAACATATTTTTGGTTTAAGTTGAACTTCTACTTATATTTCATTTATAAATTATTGTATTTAAGTTGTAATTAATACGAATAAACAGAGGGTAGAAATAGGTGTGTTGGTAATGCCTATTAAGAAATAGTTCTTATGCAAGGTATTATTACACTAAGTGCACACGAATTCGGTGCGCAGTCCCTTTGCCGTAATTTTATAGACTCGGTTAAGTTTTTTTTTTGCGTGAGGCGGAGGAATGCCAAGGCAAACCGGAGTTGATTCCCGGTGGGAAACGTGACAGACGTTGCCATTTGTTGGCGGGTTTCCTTGGTGCACTCCCGTTACCCCTGCCTTGCATTCCATCGCTGCTCCATATCCACCTCGCTCCACCTTCATCGGCGCTAAATAAACACCTCGCTGTTAAACGCCGACCAAAAACGTTTCAACTTCACTATCTTCAAGACATTGTTCCTTCTACTAGGCCGGTATTCCATAACGTTTTATAAGGGAATTTTGTACAGCTATCCAGGCTTTTTTTAGGTCATGTTCGAATCCGCCGCGTAGGTTACTTAATATTTAGAGATTCGGGGGGAAAATTTATATACTAAGCGTATGCGTCTGCTATTGTTGATTTTTTTTTTCATCTGTTTCCATGCACGTTTTGCGGATTCAAACCAAAAACAAAAAATAAAACTTGACGACGAATCACCTATGGGTAATTTTTTTAGTTTCTAATTTTCTTTGTATTGAAATAACTCACTACAGTATAAGAAACTTTTCTTTTTTAAATAACTTAGTGACATTTTTAAAATGAACGTTTTCCTTAAGAGCACGTTGGGAATAATATAATGCTGCCAACGTCGATTGTATTATACAATTTTATAGAAACGAATACAGAAAAAAGAAGAAAGCACAATCTTGCATAAGTGTTTTACTGTCTTTCTTAGCAAATCTTTCATCATAATGATGTGGTTTTACCTAACTATTTCTTACACATAGAATGTTTACACGTCATTGAAGCGTAACGTTTAATGCAAAACAAACTCATCAATATGGCCAAAGTTGGCAAAAACTGTTGTAGGATGTTCACGGTTACTTCCAAATTTTCTGAAGCCCTGCCGAAGTTCTACTTCCAGGATATTCCTTCACCTCATGCAAGCAAAGCTTAACCAAGTATAGGGAACTAGCGCACCGGCTCGGCTTCGGCCGGTAACAATTTAGTTTTTAACAGCGATACTTTGAAAGTATCGCTGTAATGATTACTGTGGGTCATCCTTAAAAGATAAATGTATGCTATTGCGGACTTTTCTATGGATCTTTTTGAGAGCTACAATTCTGTAGTAAATTAATTTGCTGTATCTCTTATGGTTTAGTCAGCGCAAGCCATGTAAGCGCCCTAAAAGCGGGTTTTTACGACTTGATTACAAACGATTCGACATTTCTCTACTATTCTTACATTAAATATAAATGTATTATATACCAAAATCTTCTTCAAGAAAGTCTCTAAATGATGTTGAAAACAGCATCAAAATCCATCAAGTAGTTTAGAAGTACTAAGCGAATACACAGACAGACGCGGATAAGCGACTTTGTTTTATACTCTTTAGAGACAAGATTACACCAAAGGTACAGCGCGCCGGATTCACGCATTCTCAGTGTAACATTATTTTGCATGTGAACCATTTCTTACCGGGTATTACCAACACGTATATTTTCTCCTGTTTTATTCATTTTAATTATAAATGAAATATTATAATTTTTAAATAGGATTTTAAGCAAAGGTTCGTTTAAACTAAGAATAAGGCGCTTTTATGTTAAAACAAGTGTAAAACGCTCGTAATACGATATATTTAGGAAACAACCAAACACGCCCCACGTAGGTTGATTTTTCAAATGTTTGATTCGAAAAGTGCGAAGAAACCGGGAATAGACTATCTAGGATTGCACTTTCTTAGGTTGAGTCAGAATTATCACCAAGTATACACATGTCCGTACTTGACCCCACCAAGTACTTGACATCACCAAGTATGTACTAGTACTGTCTGAATTCTCAGTAAAGTACACGGAGACTCTATACTTGGCCAGTACACGATGTTGCTTACTTGCTGGGCGGATTTGCGTGTTTACGGGCAGTCGCCATCTTGGATTTGTTTGCCGTCGTGAGGGTTTTGAGGTTATAAAGAATGAAAATTTCTTAATTAGATTAATGTTTAATATCTTAATGTTTAATATGATTTCAAAGTTGTTTTGTACGTAACTGTAGAAATGTCGCTCAAGTATGAAGAGGCGATGAGCCGTCCGAATAGTCTGGAAAAATTCGTACACGTAAAAGTAAGCAAATCTAAGTACTTAAAACGTACAAACTGACAGTTTGGATAAGCCTTAGTTTTTCTATATTGGCTTCCAAAAAAAATTCGTTAGCCGTATTTGCCGTCAATTTACGTCCCACGCGCTCTTAAGGGAGGGAGCAAATAAGATTTTATGAATTTCCGAAATAAATTTCTCAGAATTTATTTATTTTCTTCCCCTTACCCAAGGAAACAAAGAAACATCGAAACATTCAGTGATGCAGTTCCTAAACTGAATACTAGGAGCTCTGCTTAGAGTCGTTAGAATTCAGCACTCCAGAATTCCCAGCGTCCTAATTACCAAATAACTGCATGTGTGTCTTAGAACACGGCTTCAGAAAGAGAAGCGAGATATATTGTTGTAGTTACCAGTGGCGTGTGGTGAACTGCTGCAAGGTAAGCTGGCGTTAGATGTTTGCTGTACCCTATTGCTTGCTAGTGTACACTTCCCCACTGAAAAGTAGCTCGGCAGCTGACGCCAAAGGACGCGTGTAATGGGTCCCTTGCTGCTCGCTTGTGAGTAGTCGGAATGCATTCAGCTTCCCTAGGCAGCACAATGGTTACTGGCTCATGTTGCGTGCGCCGAGAATGTACAGCAGTGAGCAAGCACCAGCCTACCTCGCAACACTTCACCACACGCCATTGGTAGTTACCCACAGAATTTTGTCTTCTGCGCTGTCCACAACACTGGCGCAACAACTGCCAAAACAACTGTCAGATACACATGTTTCAACAATGATGAGCCGTTTGTTAACATTTGGTTTTACAACAATACCAAGATTGAAAAAAAAAAAAAAGATATGTGTAACTAATTAACATGGTATTTGCTTTACAGCATAGTCAAAAATAATAGTAGAGGCATTATGGGGACTTTGGCACATCGGGACCTGGGATCGGAGTATCGGAGCTATCCGTGCTCTGTCATTCCGGTTGGCCAGTGGCCATCTTGGAACCTTGTGATGACCTTCAACACCAAAATACAAAAAAGAAAAAAATTGATAAAACCAAAAAATTACAAAAAATTATAATAAATATATATTTAAAATATAAAAAAATTATTAGTAAATTTAATCAAAAAACATCTTTTAAAAAATCTTAAATTTTCAGACGTCCTCGCACCCCCCTAAACACATACTCATTCCACCATTTTGGTAGGTCACAGCTACCGTCCGCCAGATTTGTCGGTGCAGTCCGCATTCTTGGTAGGCATCACAGTCACCAACCGCCATCTTAGTAGGCTCCCAGCCACCGTTCGCCATCTTGTTTTTTTTCGTTTGTAATTTGTTTATACATTACTGTACATTGACCAATTGCCCCACCCCAGATTCTCATTGGCTAATTGCCCACCCTCTTCATTCCAATCAATTTAATTTCTCCGTCAATGTTTCTCATTGGCTAATTATTCGGGTGTTTTCGGAAACCTTCGTTCGACCAATTAGTCGGTTCCCCTCCACTCCCTTCCAATATGTTTAATTGCTCCGCCAATGTTTCTCATTAGCTAATTACTCTGGTGTTTTCGGAAACCTTCGTTCCGAACAATCGGCGGCCTACTTAAATCGCGAGGGCGGACTGTTTTTCCCCCATTAAAAACTCTTCATAAAACGAACCCCGATCCCCCTCGGGGAAGCAGTCGTTTTTCTCGCTGCCGTTCCTATTTCGCTATTTCAAGGGGAAAGTCCAGTAACCATTTCGAAACTTGCAGAGTTTCAAACTCCTGATAAATTTACGATATCCATGTTGTCAAATGAAGAGGAAAATAACAGCAACATCAACGCAGAAGAAAATGGAAATAATATTCTTCAGCTTATCAGCACCATATTGGCACGAGGAGCAACTTCGTCCATGCCGTCTACTAGCACGAACTCGCAACCATCAGGCAACCCGTACCAGCCTCCATCGGCCAGAACGTCCTACAGCTTATTCTCTCCGAGCTTTGCAGAGAGCCCCATCAGCTTAGACTTCGAATACAGTGCTATCGAAGAATAAATGGAAGTTCCCGTCGCCGAATTTTCTCCATTCAGGTCAGAAGACGTGAGCAAGTGCATTGAACTTAATTGTGGACACTGACGCGTAAGTTTTCGAGATGTTCGAGGGGTTTTGCAAATTCAATTTTGTGACGGTACACTGGCTATGCTGCTACGACGATTTTGAAGGCTTTATGTGCGGCGACACATTAACGTGCAAATATAAAAAATGTCACGTTTGCAATTTATACCCTAACTCTGCGCTTCCTTGTTCGCTGGAGGTGTTGGTAAAACAAAATCGTGATATCCACGTATGCAAGGCAAGAATGTACGAAAGCGTAGTGTACGAACTTTTCCAAAAAAGTAAAAATAATTATGTGTGCAATTGGCAGGAGAAATGTAATGGACATAACCATGTTGTGAAAAGGCAAGGTTTCCCGCACTGGGTCTTCACCTGCACGCCTTTTGCATGCGAAGTGCACCTAGGCTCGAGGCCGAGACCTTCCATCAAGTCTTCTCGCAACGGTGGAGCGCGTCCTGGTGATAAGTTCATTCCCGAGAAAAAAAAAATGCAAGTACATATCCTCTACTGCACGGCGTAACCTACACGCGCCAGCCGGCTGTTACCGTAACTGTGGAGCGGTGTGACGAAAATGTTCATTTCCTCCTTGAAAGAAGCGTCTCCGATGGCAAGACTCTTGAATTATCAGTGCAAGATTGTGACAGTGGCGAATGTGTGGTTCATTTGTGCCGTGCACAAACAAAACTTCCCACAAACATCGGAAATATGAAAAAATAAATTGTGGGTGAACGACGTTCAAGCGTATACAACAGGAAAAATTGCGAATTTGACTATCAAAGAAAAAATGATAAACTTTTAAAAGTATACTCTGAACGATGTGATGGCGCTTGGCACAGTTTGGAGATTACAACCCCACCGGATACATGGCCAGATGTGCTCGTGTGTGCATATGAGCTTTGCTCTATGTTTACAAAAAACCAGGTAATAAAAACCTCCCATTCCCCCAGCAATTTTTTAAGTTGACGAAACACACACGTTCTACAGTGTAAAAAATATATTGACGTGCGTGGTTAAAGGTTTTATGGAAACAGGTATGTTTTTATACTATGTTAAAAAATCATTATTTACAGATAAATGTCGGTGTTTAATTATCTCATAATTTTTTGTTGTTTAGCAATCTTTTGATTTTTTTCAGTAAATATGTTCTTCATGTTATATATATCTTCTTCCATTTGATGTTTAAATACAATGTATTTATATATTGATATAAATTTTCTTACAATTGTTTTTTGAAATTATGGTGTAAAATAAATAATTTTGTTGCAAGAATTTGTGTAATATTTTTATTCGTATTAATATCATTTAAAAAGGACTTGAGTGTTTTGTTTGCTGCTACATGCAAGCGATACAGAGGAGAGAGAGAGAGAGAGATTGAGTGTGTGTGTGAGAGAGAGAGAGAGAGAGAGGCAGAGGCTGGCGGCGTTCTTGTGCGACGTGTCGGAATGAAGGTCGTCACGCGATCACATCTCCGTCAGCATACTCCCCTTACGTCTTCACACTCTCGAGAGGTAGTTAATGTAGATCAGTAGCGCAACCACTGTGCCGTGCACATTTTTTTAAAGATTAAATACCCTTCTTTAAATGATAATTTGCTAAATATTTCACACAACTGAACTTCGTAATAGTAAAACAAACAAAAAAAGCTAATAATATGCAGCAAATATTAGAGCATATTTTTTTAATACTGTAGGTAAATAAGTCAGGAAGCACTGTTGTGAAATATTGCACATACTTGCCCCTCCTCCAAGGGAAAAGCAAGCACAATCAATATTTATACCAAAGAAAGAAAAATAATACTTGAGTTTTTAACATGGAGGAAAAATAAATTACTGAACACGTACACACACAGTTAGAAGTTAAATGAAATTTCGCTTTACAAATTTAACTCAAAACCAAACATAAATATTACACCAAAAATTGGGCTAGAATGCTTGGTTCGCAAGTATAGAAGCAAAAAATGCGTTTCTCTAAGATCACATTTTTACATCCATATAAATGTCAAATGTAGCTGCAGACTCTAGGATGGCAGAAAACGTAGCACAAATCCTTCCATGTAACATTTCACGTCCGTAAGAACACGCACGCAGTTAGTCAGTTCGAGGTNTTACGTCTTCACACTCTCGAGAGGTAGTTAATGTAGATCAGTAGCGCAACCACTGTGCCGTGCACATTTTTTTAAAGATTAAATACCCTTCTTTAAATGATAATTTGCTAATTATTTCACACAACTGAACTTCGTAATAGTAAAACAAACAAAAAAAGCTAATAATATGCAGCAAATATTAGAGCATATTTTTTTAATACTGTAGGTAAATAAGTCAGGAGGCACTGTTGTGAAATATTGCACATACTTGCCCCTCCTCCAAGGGAAAAGCAAGCACAATCAATATTTATACCAAAGAAAGAAAAATAATACTTGCGTTTTTTACATGGAGGAAAAATAAATTACCGAACACGTACACACACAGTTAGAAGTTAAATGAAATTTCGCTTTACATATTTAACTCAAAACCAAACATAAATATTACACCAAAAATTGGGCTAGAATGCTTGGTTAGCAAGTATAGAAGCAAAAAATGCGTTTCTCTAAGATCACATTTTTTCATCCATATAAATGTCAAATGTAGCTGCAGACTCTAGGATGGTAGAAAACGTAGCACAAATCCTTCCATGTAACATTTCACGTCCGTAAGAACACGCACGCAGTTAGTCAGTTCGAGGTGTAAATCGCAACATCGTTACGTAAAGTGCGTAAAATGCTTTCGAAGTTATTAAAACACTGGTGAATCTCATCCCCGTCAGACCGATGGGAGGGTGGATTAGCATCGAGAGGCAGCGGAGACCATATGTCTTCTCAGCAAAGGCATCTTTCGTGAGTCCGCCACATCGTTGGAAGAAAGAGTCCCCGTTGTTTGCACATGTAAAACAGTCATTTCGGGCCATACATTTTCCAGCTGCGGTACGTTACCAGCTTCCAGCAGCAGGGAACCTTCAGTTATGTTATCGCATGTAGCCAACTCACCCGTCTGGAAGCCGCGAAAGGGCGGCGTCTGGAAGTCCTGGAAGGGTGGCGTGTGGGTGCTTCGGAAGGGCATCTCCGTCGCGATGCCGACTGTTGCTATAGGCACAGCGCCGGATTTTACCATGGTCTCCGATGGTGCAGTGTCGCATCGCCCTGAGGCGATAGATGAAGAGGCATCCATCTTTTCGAATAATTCCCCTCCCCCCATTTAATTAGGAGAGCCTAGTCACCTTCGGTCCAGAAATCAATCGATGACATTACGAATATGGTTTCTAACTTCCTTAAAGTAGCCACAGCNCCTAGTCACCTTCGGTCCAGAAATCAATCGATGACATTACGAATATGGTTTCTAACTTCCTTAAAGTAGCCACAGCACGGAGTCTTAAATACCAATATAACTATGATGCATCGACACCCAAACTGAAGCTTATAAGCGAGTGCCCATCCGTATCCTATAATGCCTTTCCTATAATGATGCTCTGCATACCCCCACCACAGTCTGCCTCCCCTTCGGCGTGTGTCTGTACACATGAGAATAAAAAAAATCTATATATTTAATTGTATTGCTAAATAGGCAGGACCCTTAAATAAGTTAAGATCATTATTTTTTCTTTTAGTGTATATACCATTAAAACATTAATTTATTATCAACTAAATTCTGTCAATAGCAAATTACAGAGTAATGGAGTGGGGGGATGGCCAAAGTCTAATAAATGTAGTGGGAGTTTTTTCCCCGCCGTAAGAGCTAAGTTGCAACTCCCAGGATCGGCTTGGAGAGGATACCAGTGGAACTGCGCTGGCCATCAGCTTTGATTTCGATCCGGGAGAACAGATGATCATGTATGAGATCGGAAACGCAACTAGCCGCCAGGAAACTCGTATTGAACATCGCATGGCAATATTTTGATCGGCTTGCGGCGCGCGTGTGACAGGGTACGTCCGAGTGGATGTGGATAATTACTCTGCGCAAGCTTTTCCTGTTTCCATCGCCCGCTCAAGTGCGTATACGTTCGTGGCAAGAGTTCCCCTTGCTCCTTCGGTACTGCATGTTCCCGCGAGCCAATACTTTAAATAAAATTTTCACTTATATTTCTTTTCTTCACACTCTATTTATTTAGCAAAAAATTAAACGTCATATTTAAGCAAGAAAAGGTTTATAATAGAAATACACAGATAATTTATGTTTTACACAGGTACGTTTTATTTACACAAATTAAAAAATTACAATTGCTCGTAAAATTCGAGTCTCTTTAAAAATTTAATGTGCGAGCCAAAACATGTGCGTAAAAACTAATTAGTAACTTTTGATGTTTGAACTGACGCAGTAGACTGGGAATGTTCAAAGTGCCTTCTTCCAAGTTAAAGTCGGTCGTGGACGANTTTGATGTTTGAACTGACGCAGTAGACTGGGAATGTTCAAAGTGCCTTCTTCCAAGTTAAAGTCGGTCGTGGACGAACCCATGTTGGCGGCAGCATGTGACGTCACACGCGGACGTTTGCATGGGCACGCTTCTCAGTTCGACGCAGGCTCCCCAGAATTTTTATGCATCGTGATGTCAACACCGTGGCTGCGGCACGACCTTCGACGTTTAGTTGGGGTCGTTTGAGTCGAAGCCTCGCTGGTTTTATTTTGCCGACGTACGCAGACCTGGGTGGAGCAGTCAGGGGCGTGAATTTTGGTGGTCGTAGGAGGAGAGTTGACAATCCCAGAACGAATAGGTGAATTTAGAGTCGTTCGGATATTACAAGATGCGCAGTTACTCCGGATGAAATTGCATCATCTTGCTCCCACGGTGATTCGCGCTCGACTGGGCGACTAATTTATTTTCGAGTCAGATTTATTTAAGTTATTTTTTTTCGCATTGTGAAATTACGTCATTTATTTTACGTGAATGTAACGTGATCAGGTATCTTCGTATTTCACACAACCTAAGATCACATATATGACTCGCAGCAGGTGTTCGCAGCAATTATTGAAGATAATTTTGCAAATACACCAGACTTCCAACTGCATTTTTTTTCCGACGCTGCATCGTGCGAAATCACGTCTACAAGCTCTTCTTAAACGCTGGCTGGCATACAAAAAAATATTTACGTTACGAGATATATAACCGTGTTTGTATATACGTGAAATGAGTATGCCACTCGTAAAGTAACTAGGCGTTTTTCGACGCGTTTACCAAAGAACTCCGATCCGTTTCTTTCTTCATTTTACGATGGTAAGGACACCGATGATCGTCATGTACGTCGATTATTTCCAATTCGTTTATGAAGAAATTACTCAGCCATTTTTACTGCTCTGGCCCCACCACATAAATCGGTCCTCGCTGGTACTGCATCAGCAAGTCGCTCATCACATTTCCCACCTGATGATATGGAGTCTTACCTTCGTCCCAGAACAGTTGGTGGTAGTACTTGGCCAACCAAGCGTTTGTTTTCTTGCTCTTTTCGTCCAACAGTTTCCACGGATCTGGAGGATGGAAGTTGCGGGTTCGAGTCACGCCGTGAGAATCCGTGACTGCGATTTCCTTGAGCACGAAGCTGTCTTGGCTCCATAAACCTTGCAAGTTAAAGTATATTTTTACGACTGAAATGTGAGTCTCCACTCCATGCGTATTTACGTGTTTAATGAAATGATGATTTTACCAGGCTGGAAAAACAATCGTACTCAACGTTCCTGTCGTGGAGTATCAAGCAGTAGGCTGTGGTCTTCGCGGGCACATTTTCCTTGGTGATTATTTCGATCCGACAGTCGACCGTACCATTTTGTACGCGGTCGTTCTGCTTCGATGTATCGAACACCAGCAAAAGTGCCACGTCTCGGAAATTTTTGGGGCTCAGGATGGGATGCACCTCGTGTCCGTAATACGATGATGGGAATTGCGAATACATATAATATGGCAAAGTAAAACCTTCTTGGTCGAACGTAGCATCTTCCACAGGTACAGCTTGTGAGTAGATAGCTTGCACGGGGACGTCGTCTTCTACAAGGAGGGCATCTTCTACAGCGAGGGCATCTTCTACAGGGAGGACGTCTTCAACGAGGACGTCGTCTTCCACGGGCGCAGACGTCGCGAGGGCTGCTTGGCGGGCCTTGCACCAACTCCTGCGATGCGGCGTGTCGGGAAATTAGGAAAAAACCAAGTAAGGGGGACGATGCCAGCGTTGAAATCAAACCTGAAATCAAGGTGGAAGGACCGACCCCGACNGGAAAAAACCAAGTAAGGGGGACGATGCCAGCGTTGAAATCAAACCTGAAATCAAGGTGGAAGGACCGACCCCGACGCGTAAACGGAAAATAAACCCGGAATTGCCCGAATTGGAAGGTGGCATCACTAATGACGAAGACAATTTGCCCCTGATCGATTTCCTGCGTGCGCGAGAATAGAAACGAGCACGAGCCCGATGTCGGCACTCTTCTATCTCATTACATCATTTCCTACTATGACCATACTGCCGATAAGACTTATGGTGGAAAATGGCACCTTGGAAATAAGGAAGTTTTATTTTTTCTCAGGGATGTACTGCAGATCGGCAAGCANCTTATGGTGGAAAATGGCACCTTGGAAATAAGGAAGTTTTATTTTTTCTCAGGGATGTACTGCAGATCGGCAAGCGCAAGGTGAAAATCACGCAGGGATTGAGCGAACTTTTGTTTCGTAAGTGCACTGGACACTACACCAAATCGGATTTGCACAAGTACCGCCTTTTGTTAAAGCAAAGTCGCGAATATTACGCCGAGAATAACCCTGCATCAAATCGATTTAAAGACATGGTACACGTAAAATTCTCCATTATAACCGGACTGTTTCTTAGGGTGTGTGAAATTGGTGGCTCGGGTTTGATACAGAAATTGGAGAGCAGAGATAAATCCATTACCAGTATTGGGATGATCCAAATGAGTTAGTAGATAGGCTGAGACTTCTGATTGCCACGCAGGCAGTAGGAAACCGCTCGCACACGAACGAAACAATTTCCGTCATCGAAGAACTCGCGGAGGCGGGCTACATTTCGAAATGAGCAAGTTTGCAGTTGCTGACGAGCTGCACAAATACGCTAGGATAAATTATCCACGCAGAAAATACGTCATTGTAGGGCCGGACGATACTTTCCAATCTGACCTGATGGAAATGCAAGACTTTGCTCGTGTGAATAAAGGTCATCGCTACATTTTGACCATAATCGATACTATTTCCAATTATGCCTGAGCCAGGCCACTCAAATCGAAGAATGCGCTCGACATCACGAAAGCCGTGGTGGATGTGTTGCGCGAAGGAATTATACCGAAAAATCTCCACAACGACGATGGTAAAGAATATTTTAATGCAACTTTTCGTGCACTGATGAAAAAGTATGGTATAAATCATTATTCGACATACGCTTGGCTCAAGGCCAGAATCGTCGAGCGTTTTCACAGGACGCTCAAAGTTAAACTGTGGAGACATTTCACTGCGAACGGAAACTACAAGTGGCTGGAGGAACTTCCAAAACTCTTTAGCGAGTACAGTTCTACCATTCATTCTACCACTCGCATGAAGCCAAAGGAGGGTCAAACGACTCCCTGGTAGGACTGTGTATGGTATTCTGAAGAGGAGGGGCCCACGCAAGCCTAAAGCCGAGATCGGTGACTTGGTGCGGATTAAAAAAAACGGGGAGTTTTCCACAAATGCTTCCGTCAGAACTGGTCTGCATAGTTGTACAAGGTTGTGCGTATACAACATACGTACCCGCGCATGTATTACCTCGAGGACCTACGTGGCGAACCCATCATTGGGGGATTTTAGACCAAAGAGATCTGGCCTAGGCAGTTTCCAGACGTGTATTTGGCGGAGAAGGTGCTAAAACGACGGAATGGTCACATGTACGTGCGGTGGCTGGGACACTCCAAACGTGATGACTCCTGGTTAGCCGAGAAATACATTTTGGTGTAAAAACCCTGCTAAATGTTTCATTTAATGTAAACACATAATTTTTAAATTAATACATCATCACATGCGTGCTGAGAAGATAGTTCTTTCTTCTCTATCCCTGTTGTCTCCCTAACGCCTATTAGCTGTTATGTATGTGCGCATGGGTGCGAAATTAATTCTCTAAATGTTTAAAGTTGTAGTTAAAACTATGAAGCGTTTCATACATACATACATATATATACGGGAGACAACAGGGATAGAAAAGAAAAACTATCTTCTCAGCACGCATGTGATGATGTATTAATTNCCTTGTTAACTAACGTGAAGCTGATTATGAATGGACGGTGCAGAGACTTCTATACATCATATTTTCCCTGTGCGCAGGCTTTAATTTTGTTTTAAAGGTGTTTGGAATGTATGTGACGGGAGTTTTATTTTCTTTAAGTAATGTTTCGTCTTTTTTCACAAATCAGTATTGTGATGGTACAATTCTTTTCTTCAGTANAATATTACAAGCCTTGTTAACTAACGTGAAGCTGATTATGAATGGACGGTGCAGAGACTTCTATACATCATATTTTTCCTGTGCGCAGGCTTTAATTTTGTTTTAAAGGTGTTTGGAATGTATGTGACGGGAGTTTTATTTTCTTTAAGTAATGTTTTGTCTTTTTTCACAAATCAGTATTGTCATGGTACAATTCTTTTCTTCAGAATGTGCTGTTTGTCCCCATCAATATGTTATGTCTGTTTGCAACGTATTCAAGTTTTACATGATAAATGAATAAGCAATCGATCTCTGTTGGAATTATATATTTAATGTAGCGAGCATGAAGCCAATGCTGTAGGCAAGCGAGCTGCCTGCCTCCATTCCAAGGCGGCCCGGCCGGCTGCTGTGTGTTCAGCAGGAAGGGCACAGTCCAACTCATGGCTGCCAACTAGTGAATACTGCATGCGGTGCCAACCTTAACTCTGGCTATCTCTGCAGCTGCTTGCTACATGGCACATTTAGATATAACTTTCAAGGCCGCCTTAATTTTCAAAGTTTTTTACCACTAATCCTTAATTTATTTAAATAAATAAGTAAATTCATACACATAAAATACGTCATACCTTATTTAAGTGATGGCTAGAGTCTCATTCAAGATTTTAATTTTTTTGTTTCTTTAAATTATAACAAAACTGATATATACTAAATTTTTTTTTCTATACCAACAGTGTTTTTTAACTTACTTGAGCAGGACATAATTCGAGATAAAATAAAAATTTATAAATTTTTTTAACACATTTATTTATGAACAGACATTACAATAATATTCTTCTTCTGCATAATAGGAGGGCGTTACACACATAATTTTTTTAAAATGTACAATGGGTTACTTGTAGTTTTTGTAATGTACCATGGGTTATCATAACTCCACAGTCTTAGGGTTTCAGAGTTGAAAGGACCAAGAAATATCTTTGATTTTTGCACTCGTGAAGTCTTGTGGCGTACGTCTCGACGAGCTGTCGAAACAGCGGGCCGCGGAAATGCTTGTGAAGGTCTACAAAGTTCGTTCCGGTGGGGCACGCATTGTGAATCGCCGACTCTTGGTGTCTTCCAAACACATACACAGAGTAATAGGGAATAATTGCAGAGTCCAGCATTGTCGGAATTTCCTCGTACGGAATATTTCCCTCGTCCCACCTTAGACCATGCGTTTCGTACGTCTATGGGCGATACGCCTGTTGCGTGGTACGGTCTAGGTGTTTCCATGGATACGGCGGTAAAAAAAAGTGAAAAGTTTTGTTTTCTTGTCTTTGTCACTGTACCATATGGCAATCTGATTGATGGTGTACGAGTCCAACGAGCGAAAACCTTGGATGTTGGAAATCATTTCATTCGATTTTCATTATATAAAAAAATTGTAAGTTCCTATGCACACACCGAGTTCCACAATTTTTTTACAAAGTCATTTAAAACTTCATTGAGGTCCGTACATATTGGGCACCTGTGTTCTAGGTTGGTTTCTACGCCGGGTATTGCTTGCCAGTAAATTTCTTGAAGGGGAGCATCTTCCAGCAGGTACAGCTTGCGAGGTAGTTAGCTTGCACGGGGACATCGTATTCTACGGGGAAGGCATCTTGAACGGGAAAGTCGTCTTCCACGGGCGCAGACGTCGCTGGGGTACTCAGTGGGCCTTGCACCAACCCCTGCGATGCGGCGTGTCGTGAATCGAGGTGGTGCAGCCCTCTAAACACGCCTTACACGGGAGGCAGTTCCGTATGTCTTCGTCCTGCTGCAGGTAGGCCGGCAAATACTTGAATACGGTCGAAATTTCGTAAGGTGCGTAGACCAGGAGAAATTATTTCGGCAGGTACGGTAACTCGTCCTGTTTGTCCAAGGCACTAAGCGAGTACACCCTTCCAAATACCAAAATGGCTGAAAAGATTTTGTAGCCGCTCGGACAACACGCGTACATTTCTAAGAGCGAGAAAAATGACTGATTTCTCGAGGGGGCTTGGGGTGCGTCTTATAAAGAATTTTTAAGGGGGGAAAAATAGTCCGCCCTCGCGATTACAGTAGGCCGCCGATTGATCGGAACGAAGGTTTCGGAAAATACCGAGTAATTAGTCAATGAGAAACACTGGCGGAGCAAATAAATATATTGTAAGAATTTGCAGGAGAACTGTCTATTTGATTGAACGAAGGTTTCCGAAAACACCCGAGTAATTAGCCAATGAGAAGTATTGGCGGATCAATTAAATATATTGTGCAATTAGCCAATGAGAATCAGGGCGGTGTAATAGGACAGTTAAGTATATTGTACGGGGAGAGTGGAGGGGGTCAGTCGTCTGCTGGGCACAGTTCTAGGGACAGCAGCAGCAATGTAAAAGAAATGACAAACGAATTACCAAAATTTCAGTCAAACGAAGGTGAGAGACAAATGCCAGTAATGTATAAACAAATGACACACGAAAAAAATCAAGATGGTGGACGGTGGCTGTAACGCCTACTAAAATGGCGGACTGCACCGACCAAGATGGTGGAGTGCATCTATCAATATTGCCAGCTGCACCTACCAAAATGGCGGACGATGGCTATGACGCCTATAAAGATGGTGGATTACACCTACCAAGATGGTGGAATAAGTATGGTTAGAGGGGACGTGGGGGACCCCCGGAAATTTAAGTTTTTTAAAATAAATTTTTAAAAATAATAAATTTTTTTTTTTAATATTTTAAAANACTAAAATGGCGGACTGCACCGACCAAGATGGTGGAGTGCATCTATCAATATTGCCAGCTGCACCTACCAAAATGGTGGACGATGGCTATGACGCCTATAAAGATGGTGGATTACACCTACCAATATGGTGGAATAAGTATGGTTAGAGGGGACGTGGGGACCCCGGAAATTTAAGTTTTTTAAAATAAATTTTTAAAAATAATAAAAATTTTTTTTTTAATATTTTTGAATTTAATTTGTTAAATATTTTTTGGATTTCTTTATTTTTTTCTGGGTTTTTAAGGTCAAAGATCACTTGGACCAAGGTAAGGGTCAAGGAATGACATAGCACGAACAGCTTCGACGCTCCGGTCCCAGGTCCCGATGCACCTGTACCCATTATCCCTCTACTAATAGTGTACTAGTAAATCAAAGCTCTTACATAAATAAACCCTTTCTTAATCGTAGTGGAAGCAGCATAATTTTGGGGGCCGCTGTGGTGTAGTGGTCAGACTACTCGCCTCCCACGTACGAGAACCCGGTTTGATTCACGGCGGGATTGCTCCCGGATGTTCGCATGTGGGCATCGTGCCAGACGATGACGCTGGTTGGTGGGTTTTCTCGGGGATCTCCCGTGACCCTAGCCCTTGCATTCCGGCACTGCTTGAAACTGACCTCATTTCACCATCATTGGCTCGCAATACCTCGATGTTAAGAGCCGCCCTAATCTCTAATCTCTCCCCTCCACTCAACGTGGTTTTGACAGTTCCGTAGGATGGAAAGCAGTTCAGTTTTGGGACACAGATATGGATACTGCGCAGATGGCATGCACACTCTACCCCATGTTAACTCTGTNAAAGCAGTTCAGTTTTGGGACACAGATATGGATACTGCGCAGATGGCATGCACACTCTACCCCATGTTAACTCTGTGGTGATGTACTCGTCTTGTTTTCAACCAGTCACACACGACTCGCAATGAATTTGATTTCGGCGAAGTAGTGATTTCTTAAGTAAATAACATAGTGCATGCATATTTTTCNAAAGCAGTTCAGTTTTGGGACACAGATATGGATACTGCGCAGATGGCATGCACACTCTACCCCATGTTAACTCTGCGGTGATGTACTCGTCTTGTTTTCAACCAGTCACACACGACTCGCAATGAATTTGATTTCGGCGAAGTAGTGATTTCTTAAGTAAATAACATAGTGCATGCATATTTTTCGAAAGTGTAAAGGAAAATGTTAGGCCAGTTTTCGTCCAATTAAAAAACGGCAAAAAATACAGTAAATTACTTCTTGTTCTTATTTTCTCTTCAGTAATGTCGGCTGAAGCGTTATGCGCACGACACGAAATGAAACATCGCCATTTCGAACACTTTTATGCGTCAGGGTTGCCAACGTACACGGCACGTACGCAAGGGACGTTTCCATTTTCATACGTACTCGTCTTACGTCTTGCAGTTTTCATCGTGGGCTTGCCTTGCCACGCCCGACTCTGCTTCGTTCCGTAATACACTTCCCTGCTTGCATTTCTACAGAACAAACAACGAACAAGTATTGCGCAGAATGGACGCGAACGACGGCCGAGGACTACGGCAGCCAAGCAATTAAAGTGGACACAGAGTTGCTTTCAGACTGATCACCAAACCCATTTTCCAAAGCCGACGCCCACCACTAACGCACAGTATGGAACAGCAATTCTGGAATGGTAAGACTAATCGACGAAGGAGTGTCTTTATATGGATAATGTAATATTAATCCGGGACAGGCACTACATTAGTGACAAATTTGATGTCTGAAGCAACATCATTACCCGCACATGAAGAGCCTGGGTGTGGCTGGCTCCTAATTTGGGAGGGTGTTTCAGATGCGTCAGAATGAAAATGGTGTGGCATCAGTCTCGCGCGACGGAGGAAGTGTGATGCGTAATAGTCCAGGAATACCTGTTCACTTATGTTTTATTAATATTCATGCGTCGGTCGGACACGGCTGATTGGCGCTCGGCTGCCGATGTTCCTTTATAAGGCTGGCGGGACNATGCGTCGGTCGGACACGGCTGATTGGCGCTCGGCTGCCGATGTTCCTTTATAAGGCTGGCGGGACGAGCGGCCGGCCGCTGGAGCCGCTCGGCCGAGTGGTAGGGTACAGCCCGTGCACCAAGCGGCGACTCCGCGGCCCGCGCATCAGCGCTGCAGTACCACATTAAGGGCTCCGCCTACCTGGCACTTGAATTGCGCTGCAGAATTATTTAAATCCACTTTGTTGTTTCGAAGTCACTAAAGGTGTTCCCATTTGACCGATGTACGAAATGAAAACACACTTCAAACAAGGTACGTAGAGAACTGTCAACGTAACAAGCACATTATAAATATAGGGTCACCGCTTAAAGTCCCATAGGTACACGCAACACGACGGAAACACTGCACTCCAGTTCAGAGCCTTGCGCATGGGAGTCAAGGGGCACTAGGTGGCGTGTCAGTGTCGCCCTTATCGCTCGCTTGCTTCTCAGCCTCAAACCCGCATAAAAGGACGCCCTTAAGGAGCTCGCCTGCTTGGAGATTATTTCCCGCGTTTGAGGCTGAGAAGCGCAAAAGCTGTAAGGGCTACACTGGCACACGCTCATTAATTGCGCCATCGCCGCTACGCGCAGAGCTCTGAACTGGCGTGCAGTGTTCTCGTCGTACTGCGTGTGCATATGGGACTTTAAGCGATGACCCTCTTACTTTATTGCTGGAAAGTCTGAAGCAAAGTTTAGTGTACATCCCTCGAGTACTTTTGTGTGTATATAACGTGTATGTTTTGAGATGCAGTGTTTTGAAAAAAGTAGTTTTTAACCTTGGTGGAGTGCTCTGAAATTGTGTTTTTTAATGTGCGTGTAGTAATCGACAAGCATGATTTGAAGGGTGTGTTGTTTTCGCAGTTCAGCAAATTGGGCGCACGTTTCATAGTTTCGTATAAAATAAACCTGGATTTTAAACACTCCTCGACACCTGCCGCCTTTCTACTAGTATTTTCTCTACCTATTAATAAAGAGCATTGTTTCCACCCATCTGTCTCCTGTAGCATTTTCTGATAATGCATGCAACAATTTTTAATTGTTTCCTGTCTTAGTATAGTAGTTTAGCTATAAGTACACTTAGGGAGGTTGTCATGACCAAACTGGGGCCATGGCAGCCCAATCCCTTGNGTATAGTAGTTTAGCTATAAGTACACTTAGGGAGGTTGTCATGACCAAACTGGGGCCATGGCAGCCCAATCCCTTTCTGCCGCGATGCATATCTCTTGCATGATTTCCTTCCCTTTTAGGCGTATGGGGCTTAGCTCTGAGACGCAATTAACTCCCGTACCTACCGCGGGCTCACACATAACACTTAGTTTTAGAGTAGGTTAGTAAAAAAAAAAAACACTCCTCAACGCAGTTTGATCGCCAGGCAGGCGGGCTCCTTAAGAGCCACATTTACCTGCAGATGTTTCCGTTGTTCGTAGAACAGAAGTGAGGAAGCGATAAGGGCGACACCTACCTGCGTACCTATCGCCCCGGCGCACCTACACGCAAGATTCTGAAACGGCGTGCGGAGATTCCGTTGTACCGCTGGAACTACGGCACTTTGAGAGCGACCCTAACATTTTATTTGTGAAAAGTTTGTAGCAAAGTTCAGTCAGTACAGGTCCCTATACTAGTTTAGAGTGCTTCCTTTCAGTACAATTTGCGATAAGGCAGTATGAAAAGGCGATTTTTTTTTTTTTTAGCAATATCGGAGAGCTTGGAAATGGTGTTTGTAATATGTGCGTGTCTTGAAAGTAGCCTCCGTATTTCGTCTCAAGTGTATTTTATTTTCGTAGATCTCAGTACATACGACGCACATAAAATAATGAGTGAAGAGTGAGTGAAGAGATTCGGGTGGCTCTTAACAACGAGGTCTTGAGAGCCGAAGAGGGTGATTGAGGTGAGTATGGAGCAGCGCCGGAATGAAANTGGTGTTTGTAATATGTGCGTGTCTTGAAAGTAGCCTCCGTATTTCGTCTCAAGTGTATTTTATTTTCGTAGATCAGTACATACGACGCACATAAAATAATGAGTGAAGAGTGAGTGAAGAGATTAGGGTGGCTCTTAACAACGAGGTCTTGAGAGCCGAAGAGGGTGATTGAGGTGAGTATGGAGCAGCGCCGGAATGAAANGGGTGGCTCTTAACAACGAGGTCTTGAGAGCCGAAGAGGGTGATTGAGGTGAGTATGGAGCAGCGCCGGAATGAAAGGGCGGGAGAAACGGGAGATCCCCGATAAAACCCGCCGACCAGCGGCATTTGTCCAGCACGATTCCCACATGCACGTAAAGCAGTCTCATGGAATCACGTGTATTGTAAACACTCTGAGACACAGTTCAAGCTCCGGGAACTTGTCCTCTTAAGAACACAGAGTTGAAACAGCTGCTTGTACAGTGAACTCCACCCGCACACGCCAGCAAAATGGCGTGACTGGCCAGCAACGTTTTGGAACGCCGTTCACCAATCAGCGCCTGGTAACTTACTTGCCAGCTGGCAGCCCCAATGGCGTACCCCAATGGCGTAACAACTCTGTAAGGGAGGGGGGAAACAAGGTATACATAGCCCCTCTATAAATGTAGCAAAAAGGTGCCAGAATGAAAGTAAATGGGCATACAGACTGTTTTTGTTCATTGCGATGCGTTGATATATTTTATACAGTATCCAGTAAACTGTTATATTTATTTGATACTTATATACATCTTCGCTTTTGGGTTATAGCATTTTCTTTATTTTTCTGCAGCATGTAATTTAACCCTTTCACACCCACTTTAATTTACGGTTTCAGGCGTTGAAAACCAAAAATATTTATGATGCGTGCTGTACGAAAGTCGACACACTTGTGTTTCGTTGTCACAATCAATGAGCTGTAGGCGATGTAGGTTTGGCTACAGAAATAAGAACCAATTATGACCTAGCCCTGTAACACGGTTGGCGAGTCATTTATCCACAGGTAAGATCATTAATCATTGAGCTTCGTAGTGTGTACTACAAACCAAAAATTACCTACACGTGCGTAATGTATACANGGTAAGATCATTAATCATTGAGCTTCGTAGTGTGTACTACAAACCAAAAATTACCTACACGTGCGTAATGTATACACTGGGTCTCAATGGGTTAAGTTTTAATCGCATCAAAATTAAATTAATGAGAGAAGTAAAAAGAAAAAAATACAGAAAAACTTCAGCAGTGTGCAAGAAATGCAGACGACGCATCTGTGCATAAGTATATCCATGGGAATTGTGTGAACATGGCCATTTGTGTGAAAACTGTTTTTGTTACCAATCTGTTAATTTATGATTTAGAGTCATTTTACTGTAAAACTCGTTTATTTTTTTACCTGATATTGCACAGTAGGGTATGTACATTAACATGTGTTCTGAGCGGCAGGCATGTTTTAATGAGTTTTATGTAAATAATTAAGATTAATTTGTTAAATATATAAAACGTTTCAACAAAATTCAACCAAATTTTTTACGCAAACAGTATTCATTAGAAGCATCGTTTATGGATACAGAGATCCTCTTTTGCCGGTTTTTTTTTTAAATAGGGTCAGGTGAGTAAATTGAAAATTTTGTCATATTTCCGGGACAATTCAACTAATGTTCATCAAATTTTGCACAACTACAGAAGGGCATGTAAAGTTACGTAATTTAAATGAGGCCAGACATTTATTTTCGAAATTGCGGCGATGTAAATATTTTGATATGTTTGGCATATCTATTTAACAATTTAACCAAATTCTATCAAACATTTTATGCTGATAGTATATATTAGAAACATTGTATACAGGAACTCTTATTAGGTAGTTTTTAAAAGATAATTCTGTTTAAAATATAAAGTTTTTATGCCAAATCTTGGAGACCGATCAACCGATTTCCACCAAATTTTTCACTCAAGTATTGTTACGGTAGGCAATGTAAACGTATGTGTTTTTAGTGTCTCAGACATCAATTTTCAAAATGATTGGCATGCAAATATTTCAGATTAGTGAATCCTATCGATAAAAATATTGGACTGTTTACATCCGAAGTTGATGCTCCGAATCCTACCTCCGTGATACAGTTGATTGCGCACCCTAGAAATTATTCGGAAATTTACCATACCAGTGTATAATCGGAAATGGTAAATATTTCTCCTATACATTCACTGTAGCTTTCCTACATTTGCTCAGGAAACAGTCAAATGTGTAAAGAAGTTCCCAACTTTGTATAGCAGTGACGCAAAACATCCCTATATCTGCAATTTGATGTGTGGTATTATTTCCATACGGTGTATAGGTTAAAAACTTCCATCACAGTTTAGGAAGTTTGGCAGTTTATGAGTTTTTCTGAATTCGAATGCCAAGTAAGTCACTCAAGTATTTTAATTGTCTTGGTACTGTTTCACATGTTTCTGATTTCATCTCTTATGATACTGCTGTCAATGAGACGCTAACGCCTACCTGCCGTCTAAGCTTTTAAGAACTTCACTAAAATTTATTTGAACCCATGTAGAGGAAAGCAGGCTGATTAGTTATCAGTAACTTCTTGTTTTAGATTGCACAAACATTTCCTTGCTCTATTTTATACACGTCTTGATGTAGATCTTGGCATCTTCTTTCAGTGTGAATTATCTCAGTTCTATTGGTGAGTTGGTTTTCATTATTTGTATTTATGCAAAAACTATGGGCAAAATTGGTTTTGTGAGGGGATAGCGATCACTCATAATGTCTAAATGTTGAATAGTATGTAGTGCAAATTTAAAATAACAATTTTTTTTCGTGGCCAACGCCCTAACACTGTAATGACAGCAAAGGTATGCTCCATATCATCAGAAGCGTGATAACTTTGGTACGGGGGCAGGGTATACAGTGCTCCTCCTCAAGTGCGGTAAAATACGTCCGAATAAGAGAAAATAGGCACCCAAACTGGTTTTTTCACCGAGATCCATATATACACACACACACACACACATATATATATATATATATATATATATAGAGAGAGAGAGAGAGAGAGAGAGAGAGAGAGAGAGAGAGAGNAGAGAGAGAGAGAGAGAGAGTTAAAGATCTGAAGAATTCGCGGATTCGTTTTGGGACAAGCTAGAATTCAAAACGCGTGAATTTATATAACTTTAGCCATTGGTCCACACGGTGTCTGGTACCTCCTGGAGAACAGTGTCCAATTGTCGACTTCCACTGTGACAGCAGACAACCAATGTGCAGATGATATCGGTATATTTGTACATAAGACTGTAGAGTCTAGCCTGCATGTCATTGCACGCGCGAATTTTTCAGGTTTATATATTGTATACGATTTCAAATGTGCTGTTTAAATGTGTTCCTGATACTTAAAAACATAGTCTCTTCTTTGCTACAGACTTTCCTGTATCTTTTATACATCATGTACAAATATGAAGTTTTTAAGACAAACACGCATTTCTTAAGATAAGCACTTAAAGACTTGCCCCTAACGGTTTTTAGCATGCCCCCTCCCCCCCTCATATGGAGACGCTATTTCGCTATTGGCCACCTGTTTTTCGTGAAAAGGTTTACGCGCAGACTAAAGACCGGACATGCTGACAAGAGCGTGGAACGATTTTGATTGTCGCGTAGATGTCCCGCTCATGGTGGTCACATTGAACATTTATGAATGTACGGCAAACAAACTTCATGGTTCCACGGTTCATTTAATTAGTCATCAAGGTTGTAGGTTGTTTGGTTTTGATGTTATAGACCTTCAAATTTGAGGTATTCTTTTATACTCACCCTGCACATGTAGCAATTTGTGAATTTGTAAAGTATGTACTTTTCTAATAATTCCACAATTCTACAATTTCACATGACTCGACGCATGAATAAAGTGATCAGGCCCATAGCAGTACTATTTTTACTAATGGTGTAAGAATACACGCTATGAATATAAGCGCACCGCTTGGATGTATCATAAAGTGCGCTGTAGAAGTTTGGTAGAAAACTCGTTATTAAAAAACGGTTGAACATTTTGTGGTGGCGTATAAATATGAAAAGCATTTAAGAAACTTTCTGTGTCCATAGACAACTTGCAAATTCTCATTTCAACTCCGAAGATTATTTTTTAAGCGTGAAAGTGGCTAAAACGGGTGTTTACATAATAAGTTTTGGTTGTAAAATTTTCTACACAGAATCTTTGGAGCTATCTGTAGACACGTATAATACATTCATCTTTATTAGCGTGACAAAACAATATAGGTTCACCGCATAAATTCACGTTCAGGAGAGTTTCCTTCGGAAAGACAGCGCGCCTGTTGAGTGCCTTGCACGTAGAGGCGATGTGGTAAGGGGCGAGTGAGCCAGAGTCGGCCTTATTAGCTCACGCGTTTCGAGGCTTCAAACTCTCGAAATAGCTGCAAGCGTTGCATAGCGTTTGAAATACACGTTTCCCCAATTAAACGCGCGTCCAATGTGCTGATGCTACGAAAAAAGAACACACACGTCAGACAAGCCCTGTTGAGTGCTTTTAAGATGTCTCTCACATTAGCAACACCATTTCAGAGCACTCCAAAATTGCTAAAATTAAATAGTTGTTTAGAGCCCTAGTCTTCTATTTCAAAATATGCGATGCAGATGGTCCCTGCATTAAACCTTGCCACAGACTTTCTACCAATAAAATTATCACCTTTTTAAGTCTCATAGGTACACGCAGCACGAAGAGAACACTGCACGCCAGTTGAGAGCCTTGCGCGTAGCGGTGATAGCGCACTTGATGCGCGTGGCAGTTTCGCCCTTATCGCTCCCACGCTACTCTGGCACAGAAGAGAAAAATAACTCCAGGTAGGCGGGGACCTTAAGCAGGGCCTTCAAAACTACTGAGTTTACTGTGAACAGGGTATACACGTGTGGCGCCTTTGGAAGTAATATAAATAGGCACCCGGTAACTTCCGTCCACTGCGCATGGCCACAGAGGTTAGGTATAGTGAACTCCAAAAGAGAAAATAGTGCGCAGATGTCCAAAACGTATCGAGCGAGTCGCGAGAGTCCATTGCCGCTGCACGAAGGGGCGAGGTTGTTCAGTTCAGTAGCCACAGCGACCAAGAAATGTTAGGCGAGAGCTGCTCTGCGCGTGCACCTGTCAAAAAAACGTAGGCTGCGTTAAGGTTAATTCTATTCAGGTTAGGAACAAAACGAGTTTTCTTATGGAAGAGTTTGGCATAGAGAACATTTCCGCCGCTAGGTGCGCAATGTTCTAAAGAGGTCACTTGTAATTAAAATTTTAAGCTACGTGAATAATAACAAAGAAATATCTTACTTAGTTACGAAGTTAATTTATATTTGATTTATGATTATTGAAATTATTTTGTTTTTAACGTATTCAATAGAAAAATATCCGGTATACATGCGACACAAGCGCTTACATAGTGGCTAAACATTTATTTGCCAGAATAAAATCATTGAGTTTCCTAAACTGGGTAGAATAAATCTTAGTCGCATTAGCGATATTGAACAGAGCGTTACTATAGTCCATTCACGGTCAATTCCAACTTTTCTGAAGCCCTGCTAAAGTTCTACTTCCAGGATATTCCTCCGCTGCATGCAAACAAAGCTTGACCGAATCTAAAAAATTACACCAACGGGACAACGAACCACATTCGCGCGAACTCAGTAAGATGATATTTTTGCATAAGAACTATTTCTTACTAGGCATTAGCAACTCCCCTATTTTCTCACCGTTTTATTCATGTTATTTGTAAGTGAAAAATTATAATTAATAGATGAAATATAAATAAAATTTCAACTAAACCAAAAATTAAACAAGTTCATGCTTTTTTATGTTACGGGAATTATAAAACACTGGTAACACATAACATAATTAGGAAACAACCAACGCGTCATGCGTGGAGTGACTTTTCAAAGTTGAGAGATTTGGCCGGCTCTTAAACAATGAGGTCTTGAGGGTCGACGAGGGTGAAATGAGGCGAGAATGGAGAAGCGCCGGAATGAAAGGGCGGAGGGAACGGGAGATCCTCGAGAATACTCGCCGACCAGCGGCATCGTTCGGCACGATTCCCACTTGCAAAAATCATGAAGTGACCTGCACGGGGATTGAACCCGGATCGCCTTGGTGGGAGGCAAGCAGTCGAACTACTCAGACACCGCGGCCACTGCCATTTTTCAAAGGCCTGATTCAAAAACTGGGAAGAAACCGTTGATAGACTATAGAGAGCGATGNGAGGCAAGCAGTCGAACTACTCAGACACCGCGGCCACTGCCATTTTTCAAAGGCCTGATTCAAAAACTGGGAAGAAACCGTTGATAGACTATAGAGAGCGATGCCACCAGTTCGGCACGTATAGCACCAGCAATGCCACCTGGTTTCCCTCCCTCCAGCAGCGAGTGCCAGGGAAAGCTCTCTCCTGCGTTGTTTCCCCTACGTCGCTTTCCTCAGAGCGACGTGGATATCATTTTCTCATGTAAAGTGTAGTACAGGAGGAAGCGCAGGGCAGCGTGGTCCTCGGCGGACCCAACAGAAGCTGGGCGAGCGAGCGGGGTCGGGCGTGGACGATAAATCGGCG
>NQII01004338.1:93403-209989 GCA_002778355.1 Clitarchus hookeri
TTGTTTTGAGGGAGTTAACGTAAGACTAGAAAGTTAGTGCTCCTGGTATAACCTTAAATAGGTATCGGCCACCAGGAGGGGAGGTTGGAGAGGAAAGCACCGGGTTCGACTGGGAACTTTGTCGCGCATGTCTGCTCAGATTGTGCCGAAGTGGGACACAAATACAGTGAATGTGCCAAAAAGTCAGATCCCTGCAAGTGTTTCAATTGTGTAAGGGATAAGAAAAGGGAAACAAATCACAGGCTTGGTTCTCCGGACTGCCCTGTACATAAACGAATGCTTGCGTTAGAGCTTGAAAGGACAAGGACCCAGTATGACAGAGTGTCATGCGCTCCTACACGTCAGGCAGATAACTTAACACCCATTTCATCTGCTCTGCCAATCTACACCATATCCCCTAATGGCACATAAATAACCAACCCCTGATGACCCCTAACTGACCCATAAGTGACCCATAAATGACCCCTAATTGTGGTGAGTGTGATGCTGGTTGTAGTGATTGTGGTGTGTGTGGTCCTCATTGTAGTGCATGTGGTGTTGATTGTTGTGCATGTAGTGCTAATTGTAGTGCTTGTGGTGCTGATTGTAGCACACATGGTGCTGATTGTGGCATGTGTGATGCTGATTGTGGTGCATGTGGTGCTGATTGTGGTGCAAGTGGTGCTAATTGTGGTGCGTGTGCTGCTGATTGTGGTGTGTGTGCTGCTGATTGTGGTGCATGTGGTGCACGTGGTGCTGATTGTGACGCATGTGGTGCTGATTGTGATGCATGTGGTGCTGATTGTGGTGTGTGGTGCATATGGTACTGATTGTGGGGTGTGTGTGGTACATGTGGTTCTGATTGTGGTGCATGTGGTGCTGATAGTGGTGCATGGGGTGCTGTTTTTGGTGCATGTGATACTGATTGTTGTGCTGATTGTGGTGCTGATTGTGATGTGTGTAGTGCTTATTGTGATGTGTGTGGTGCTGATTGTGGTGCGTGTGGTGCTGATTGTGAAGCATGTGGTGCTGATTGTGGTGTGTGGTGCCGAATGTGCTGCTGATTGTGGTGTGTGGTGCCGATTGTGCTGCTGATTTTCGTGTGTGCAGTATTAAGTGTGGTGCTAAGTGTGATGCATGTGGGTCGCAAGTTAAAATTTTTTTCCCCTATTTTAGAATAAAATAATGGAGTCCTACCTCCTAAGCTGACAGGTGGACATTTTATTTAATAATTTTGCTTTAAAAACTTTATATACAGGTCCCTCGGTATATTTAATCCCTTCGTGGGTAAACTGTATTTGCACTTCGCTTTTTAAGTACCTAGAACTACAGCAGGCTCCCACCACACTTCACCATTGGTCGATGCACAACTTGGACTTTGTATTGAACAATGCAACACCACGGCAGGCCCGCACCATGCTTCTCAATTGGTCGTTCCGCGATTTGAACTTTGTATAGATTGTCTGTGGAGGGATACAAGGAAAATAGTTCAAAAAATCTGATATAAGCTAGAAACGAAACTGCTTAGTTCCAGTCTGTCTTGTGAATTTGCTGTGTATGAATCAGAGTCCTTCTCCTCTACTGTCATCTTGAGTCTATCAGCAAGTTAATTCGGGTCTTCGGGAAATAGGTAGCCAGTATTCTCAACACCTTCTGCCTTCTTCATGTCTCTTGTTGCAGCAAATGTGTTGGAGGGGTGTGTCAGTGAATCGAAAAAATCGCCATCATCGTCTTCAGCACTATCACTGTCTTCATATTAATTATCATCAATGCTCTCTTCATAGTCATTTTCACCTGCTGTTTTGTATTCTATATTAAATATTCTTTTTTTTTGTAGCAGGAGTTGTATGCTCATCAGTATTTAGAGCCGACGACAGTTTATTTTGAAGTTTGTTGACTTCACGCGAAAGTTTTGCAAGTGTACATTTCACACAAACCGAATCTACAGCACTCATTCCGTCTTTAGCATTAACTGTCTCCTCGTAATCGCCTGTCAAATCGGTACCCATCGATGTAGCAAGAGATATTGCCGACAACACTTGCTGACTCCCAAAAAACCAATCCTTGCAGATCTCGGTATGTTCTTTCAAAGTATCACCTTGCGCAAACTGCATGGGACCAATGTCGTAATGCTTCATCGCGTGAAAATGACTCTTCGCACAGACCGTTCTCTCATGCTGACGAGCATTTTGACCATAGATGAAAACTCGATCGCAGAATCGGCACTGGCAACAACCAGTTAGCAATGATGCAGGTCGCGGCTCCATGATCATTGAGGTTGAAGGCAGGCCTTCGTATTCGCAATTCATCTTCGTGGTATGACGAGAGCGCGCTTATAAATCGATGTTTGCCTCATGGTCTCAGAACGTTAAATATCGTAATTTTTCTCTACATAATTGCGGTTCTTTTTTCCCAGTAAAGAGCTTATATGGTGCCCACATAAAGCCTTCCACCATAAAGTTTATATGTTAAAAAATATGGGAGCACTATGAGAAAACCCACATACTCATTTGCCCCCAGAAGATAACATGCAGATAATTATATATACATAAATATAGACATATACATTTATTTTCATACATGTTATACATAAATTGTTATAGGTGTATAAATATGTAAAGAAAATAATATTTTAAATTAATTGTATACATAATTATGTATATCTAAATATAGGAATATAAAATTGTTCTGAATTTCTATATTTATATATATGCTTACAGGCATATTTAAATAACATATTGCTGTAAAGGGTGATGCCTATGTTATGAATTTGGTGAATATATCTTAAATGGTTCAGAGATTACAGCCACAATTGCTTATAGGTGGGCTTAGGATGCACTTGGCACGTGCACGGTGTGACTCTAGGCTAGCGTGTGGGGGCAGGCCTCTATCCGTGCCACGCAGGTGGAATGACAGAGCATGATGAGAGAAGTTGCATGACGGGACTATGATCTCTAACATTCTTCTGGTGAGATGGATGGTGTTAGCATGGAATGGTAGAGCGTGAATATCAGGGTAACCCCTCCACTCCTCACTCCCGATTCTCCAAAAAAAGGGGTCACTTAGCCACAATGAGGAGTCATTGGCGGAAATTGTGCAAAAGTCAACCGCATTGTTCAAAACACATTTTATGTGAAAAAATTTGCCAGTTTGGACGGAAATTCGGGAAATTTTGGGGCAAACCCTGGCGATTTTGGCCGTTTTTAAAGGGAAAAAGGGAGATTTCGAGGAAAAAAGAAAAAAAAATGTCCGGGTGATGTTATCCGGTGTGGCAGTCGGCTCGTCCCCTCGTCACCATCCAGCATATAGGTGGCGCAGAACCGCCCATTTCTAATTACNCAAACGGTTTAACATTAATTGACCACTGTGTACGTGGGCGTGGAAATATTTCTAAGTATATGCAATATGCATCATTGGATGAAAGAAGTCGTTCATTGGATTACGAAGAGAATAAAAATAACCCGATTCAGTATATATTCCTAGAGTTATCAGATTGGCCAATAACGGATCGTGTGCGATATGGTAGCTTTAAATACCTGTAAAATGCAAAATGGTATATCGGTATACCAGAAATATGCACGTACACATTTTTCCACATTACGTGTTGCAATTTTTTGTTTTTCGTCCTCGAAACGTGGTTGGCTCGTAATTCTGAAATCCCGATGCCTCGGATTCGATGTGAGAGAAAATGGCGCAACCTCTTTCCTCTTATAATAAACACATATATATTTTTTTTTTATTCGTGATTGTATTAGATTATTGTAAAATAGTAGCGCGAGTTTGTATTATTTAGGTGGTGTGCAAGCTAAAATAATATTAATGGTACATTTTATACTATTTTAGACGGAACGTGTTGCTAGGGCAAGCGGGAACAAGAAGAAACTCGACCAAGAAACCATTCCGGCATTCATTTGGAGTAATTTTTAAAATATAAATTCGGGCCGAACGAGTGGAGTATCAAACCCGGGTCTTCTTGGACATGGGTCTCCCCTGGTGTTGACTTGTGCGTGCAAATATCTGTGCTTATTATGCTATGAATTAAATTTGGCTTGTGTGAGAAATAAATAAAACAAGCTGCTGAAGTGACAAGTCTTCCCCCGGCGGTCAGTGCGCTAGGGCAAAGTCCAATTCAACACCTTTTGCAGCGCGGTTGGCCGTGTGCGTGATCTCAGATTACGACTGCACGTGCCTCTAGTTTACTTATGTAATGGGACTCGTGACCACATCTTTAAGTATGCCTTGGTCTTAATAGTTTTTTAATGCGTCTATCAGTCTCGCCTGCAATTGTAATATTTCGGGTTCTGTGTGTGTGTAGGTGTGTGTGTGTCTGTGTAGGTAAGTGTGTAGGCATGTGTATGTTTGACGCATAAGCAAGTGGAAAATGATAGATTTTTTCCCCTTATTTCTTATTTTCACAGTATCACAAAGTATCTTTGGATTCCTCATAGCTTTTTTTAAATGTACCACGGGTTATCATAACTCCACAATCTTAGGGCTTCGGCGTTGCACGGGTCACTTCGATATCTTTGATTTTTGCACTTGAAAAGTCTTGTGGCGTACGTCTTGACGAGCTGTCAAAACGGCGGGCAGCGGCAAGGTCTACAAAGATCGTTCCGATGGGGCACGCATTGCGAATTGCCGACTCTTGGCGTCTTCCAAATACAGACACAAGATAATAGGGAATTATGGCAGATTCCAGCATTGCTGGAATTTCCTCCTACGGAATATTCCCCTCGTCCCACCTTAGTCCGTGCGTTTCGTACGTTTGTAGGTGGTACGTCTGTTGCACAGCGCGGTAAAGGTGCTGCCATGAACACGGCGGTAAAAAAGTGAAAATTTTTGTTTTATCGTCTTCGTCACTCTACGAGATGGCAATCTGCTTGCTGGCGTACGAATCCAACGAGCGAAAACTATGAATGTTACAAAACATTTTTTTTCACTAGAGATATTTTTCGTTTTATAAAAAATTAAGGTTCCCATACACACACAGAGTTTCAAATTTTTTTTACAAAGTCATTTAAAACTTTATCGAGGTCCATACACATCGGGCACCTGTGTTCTGGGTTGATTTCCTCCCCGGGTATTGCTTGTCAGTAAATTTCTTGAAGGGAAGCATCTTCCACGGGTACAGCTTGCGAGTAGATAGCTTGCACGGGGACATCGTATTCTACGGGGAGGACGTCTTCAACGGGGACGTCGTCTTCCACGGGCGCAGACGTCGCGAGGGCTGCTCTACGGGACTTGCACCAACCCCGGCAATACGGCGTGTCGGGAACCGAGGTGGTGCAGCCCTCTAAACACGCCTTACACGGGAGGTAGATCCGTATGTCTTCGTCCTGCTGCAGGTAGGCCGGCAAATACTTGAATACGGTCGAAATTTCGTAAGAAGCGTAGACAAGGAGAAATTATTTCGGCAGGTGCGGTAACTGGTCCCGTTTGTCCAGGGCACTAAGTGAGTGCACCCTTCCAAATGCCAAAATGGCCGAAAGGATTTTGTAGCCACTCGGACAACACGCGTACATTTCTAAGAGCGAGAAAAAGAACTGATTTTCCGAGGGGGATCGGGGTGCGTCTTATAAAGAGTTCTTAAGTGGAAAAAAAAAATTGTCCCTAATCGCGATTAAAATAGGCCGCCGATTGGTCGGAACGAAGGTTTCCGAAAACGCAAGAGCAATTAGCCAATCCAAGCGATTGTCACGTTACGTGGTTAGCCAATGAGTATCAGTAGTGGAGGTGGAGGCCTGCCGACTAATTGGTAGAACGAAGATGAATAATTGGTGGAGGGGGTGATGGAGATGGGGCAGTTAGCCAATGAGAAACAATGACCGGAGGGAGGGGACCGACTAATTGGTTGAACGAAGCTTTCCGAAAANTGGGGCAGTTAGCCAATGAGAAACAATGACCGGAGGGAGGGGACCGACTAATTGGTTGAACGAAGCTTTCCGAAAACACCCGAAAAATTGGCCAATGCGAAACATTAGCGGAGCAATTAAATATATTGGAAGGGGGTGGGCCATTAGCCAATGAGAACCAGCGATGGGGCAATTGGTCTATTAAATATATCGGAAGGGGGTGGGAAATTAGCCAATGAGAATCAGGGGTGGGGCAATTGGTCAATGAAATATATCGGAAGGGGGAGTGGATGGGGTCAGTCGTCTGCTGGGTTCGGTGCTGGAGACAACACCAGCAATGTAAAACAAATGACAAACGAAAAAACCAATATGGTGGTTGAACGAAGGTGAGAGACAATTTCCAGTAATGTATAAAGAAATGACAAACAACAAAAACCAAAATGGCGGATGGTGACTGTGACGCCTACCAAGATGGTGAACTGCACCCACAAAGATGGTGAAATGAGTATGAGCGGAGGGGTGTGTGGGGAACCTCGGAAATTTAAGTTTTTAAAATACCTTTTTATTTTTCAATAATTTTCAAATATTTTAAAATTATAATATTTTATATTTTTTGAATTTTTTTTGGGATTTTTTGGATTTTTTGGATCAAATGGCACCGAGGTCAAGAACAAAAGTTACCAGCGTCAGGGTCAAATGTCAAGTTCAAGGTAACAAGTATCCAATATGGCAGCCGGCTGACCGGAATGACATAGCACGAACAGCTCCGACGCTCCGGTCCCAGGTCCCTATGTGTGAAAGTCCCCATAATACCTATACTTTCGGATATTCTATTACATCAGATCACAGGGTATTATCAGGCGATCTCATATATGCATATGTATATTTTCCCGCGAAATTAAAAACATTTGCTATAATTTAGAGTATCTGTTAGGGACAGCAAGCCTCTGTAGGAATATATAATCACATAAAATACAGTACTCAAACATCTTATTTTTTAAAATTTATATATCGGCCATCAATTTCATTTGCAAAGGTGATACCTCGGTACCAGTGTCTTTTCTGTGGCACTTGGTTTGCATTTACCCGATATGCTCGCAAACATGAAAGTATTGGTTGTGCGCAGAATATAATTGTGGCTCACATAAACGTCGCGAACTAACTTTTTATGAAACGAAAGAGACATGCGAATACCTTAAGGCTGCGGATACTTAATTTTCTAAAATGTGATTTATCACCGTTTACAGTAATAACCAGAGATAAAATTCGGTCATCGCGCGAGTGGCCATTACAAATCCCAGAATCGTAGCAAGTTTTAGGATGAATAATAAAAAACAGCCTGGAAGGCTGTAACTGTGTTTCAATCACAGTATAAAAAGCTGTCCTTATTGAGAGCAGGTCGTCGAAGTATATTTGCACATTTTTAGCCTGAATGAGGGATAAATCGCTGTTGATTCTCCACGTAATCACGACATCAATAAAATATAATTTATGGCTCGAATGTAGATCTTGCAAAACCTACTCCATTCTACGAAATACGGGTATTCTAAACGAAAAACAAAGCCACGTATGAGGGCAGGGATATCTAAAATACACCATGAGGAAGATGCTTACGAAGGTAAATATTAAAGAAAAATGTATCACCAAGTGACCCCCAAAACAAAAAGCTTGCCCCCCTCGGAAAACTTTACGTTTTTTTTTATCAACGTTGAACAAAAATTGCGTGTAGTGTATGAATGCTTTCAGCAACTTTTATTAAAATAATCTTCGCTCGAATAGCCCAAAAGTGAGTAAAGACTATCTCCCTGTCCTGCGGTAAGTGATATGAAGTGGTGATCCTGAACACTCCCACGTCAAGCCATAGATGCTCATCACCAAAAAAATTACTCCCAAGGTTAAAATCAGTGTATTTTAAAATATAGGCAGCTGAAAAAAAAATTGATACCATTACTCCAAATGCAGTGATATCTCTAGATGCCACTGACTAATATAAAACATATTATATGTGCTAATAATTTACACATAAAAAATTTTGCAGGGGAAAAATTATATACTGCGAGGAGAGTATGGTATAAAGTTACACCCACCACGAGTATAAAACTGTTACTTTTGGCAAACGAAATTACTGTTGTTCCGGAGCACAAATAATCACAAACAACAAAACTGATTTAGAACCTGTATTTTGCCAAATAAATAATTATAATTACACAGTATCCTAAAAATAGTTACAAACAACTTTGGCATTTATTAAAGCTGATAATCACCAACGTTACTAGATTTCAGATCCGTACAAAATATATTACTACAAAACGTACAATAAATCAATGAATTACTCAGTAAAATAGAGGATATTTAAAACATGGCATGGAAATTACCAATAGAATACATAGATTTAAAACGATTATTAATTGCAGAATACAATGAAAGCGTTACGTTGACTAGACTGGTAAATATGCGCAATTACAAAAAAGGAGTGTAGCCTTAAGAGCCCAGTAAAGCCTCCTTTTATAAAATGAAAACTTTCAAGCCTTTATTAAAAAACCTCTTAACAAATGTAGTATTGGTGGAGGCAGTCAAATGACCCGTTAAAACTCCAGCGATTAAAATTTTAACAAACGAACACATTTAAAAGTTACTACGCCCAACGCGAGAGTCGTGGACACGAAGCATATTGAAAAAAATTTTGAAACATCCTTAGGCAACAAACAAAACTAGACACTACTCGTTAAAACTGGAAACACACAGCAAATCTAGGGTTTTAGTTAAGCCGAAATCACATCTGGACTGGCGTCCCAAAACCACAATAAAAAATATAAAAAATAAAAAACACGCGAACTTACCGTATGCTTAAGACAACACATCTACGCCACATAAACATTAAAGACAATTAAAAAAAGACCCAGATAACACACAACTCGCTGTCCACGACTTACCGTTTCAAATTGCTCCCACGCCAGGAAAGGCCAACCCTTTCCGCCCACTGCACCATAACAATTCGTAGTTGCGGAAGTTGCCCAACGCAGTTGCAATAAGGAGCCCGCCGAGTTGCCCCAGCAAGCCGGGTACCCAAAATGTTCCCCTCCTCCACCCCTCCCCCTAGCCGGCACAGGGATCGAGGGACGCAGCAGTGAAGTCGCTGCCTAGGTAAGTCAGCTCTACTTTAGCCGGAATTTAGAAAAATAAAACAGGTTAGGTTAAAGCCTGGACAAGGATTTTAGGTTCCCGGTCAAAGTTGGAATGTTAAAAGCGGATTCTAATGTCAAGTACAAATACCGTGACACTAATAACGCGAGGTCTGGTGTAGCGTGGCCAAGCATGAAATGGTAGTGAGGGTGAGAAAAATGTTCATGACAATCCTTTAGTTAATAGTTATTCAGTATATAATTTTATTGAAACATTATTAACCAAATGGTGTAAAATAATTAGGCATTACAGATATCAGTCGGCGCGTTTATGAATGCTAGGAACTCTGGAGACGTAGGGCTTGTTAATAAGAAGGGAAAAAAGGGGTGGGGGTATGTTTTCGCAGCAATGATTGACGCGATGCTAGCGTGAACTAGTTTTGTTAAAGTGGTCGAATTTGTTTGCCGAACCAATCAGAGGTTTTTCGGCTGGCCGGGGCAAGGTTTTATTAGTTTTTAAGTTTGTAAACGGGGCATTTTAGCTCGTTTTAGTCGAGTGTTGGTGTCCGGTAGGTATTCCCNTTTCCCAAAATTTTCTGATAACTGTATTACTGTGGATTGCAATATTATCGTAGTATTTATTATTTTGTGAAATGATTTGGTTGCCAATTAGAGGCACTTTTAAAGCTTCGTGTAACTCTAAATTTCGTGTGTAGTGATGAGCGTTTCCCATTACTCTTAAGAATTTATTTTGACGTGTTTGCAGTGATTGAATTAATACTTTGGCGGCATTTCCCCAGATTTCGTTTCCACACATTAAGGCCGCTCTGACCAAAGTTGTGTGTATTAGTAGTTTAAGTAGCAAGGGAAATTTTAAAATTGGGAACAGCTGTATTAGTTTTGCCATCGCTAATTTGCGTGTTTATTTTATTTGCGCATGCCATCTTAAGTTTTCATATATTATTATGCCCAGGTATTTAGCTTGTGTAGAGTAGGGAATTTCTGCATTAGTGTATTTGAGGGTTTTAAGGTTGTCTAGTTTTCTTCTCCTTGTAATGAATAGAGTCTGGGATTTTTCCGCGTTAATTTTGATTTTCCATCGCTCGTACCACTGTCTCGGCTCGTCTAGTTGAAGTTGGGTGTATAAGTGAACATAATCTATCGATTTATCATGGGAAAAGATAACGATGTCATCAGCAGACATTTAAATTTTTGCATTATTGCTGGGGATATCTTCTGTATAGATGTTATGTAATAAAGGTGACAAAGCAGAACCCTATGATACACCTGCTTATAGAGTGCGCGTACAAGTTGCAGTATTATCAATTGATACGCAAAGATCTCTGTTAGTGAAGTAACTGTTAAGTAAGTGAATGTAGCAGTCCAGGAATTTAAAGTTAATAAATTTCTGCAACAGGCCAGGTATCCACACTTTTTCGGAGCTTTAGCTATATCCAGAAAAACTGCGATTGTATATTTCAGGCCATTATTTGCTACTACTGTTTTAGTAATAAGATTACTGAGTGCATGCGTAGTAAAATGTTCTGCCTTAAAACAAAACTGCAAGCTAGGGATTATTTTCTTTATCTGAGCATGAGTATTAAGTCCTACTAGGACAATTTTTTCAAATATTTTGCTAAGTAAGCTGAGAAGCGATATCGGGCGCGGTTTTGGGGTAGTGAAGAGTCTTTTCCTGGTAAAGAAATTGTTGTTATTTTTGTCCGTTTCCAGTTTGAGGAAAACTATTTGTATTTTAGGATGGCGTTAAATATTTTTAATACAACACAAAGTGCCGGGTAGGGTAAGTTTTTTAACATTTGATATGCAATTTTATCATCCCTGGGAGACTTTTTTGGTTTGAATGATTTAATTTGTAGTATTAGTTCTCGTAAAATGATATACTGAGACTTTTTTTTTAGTTTTATTATTTAGAAAGTTAGTTGTGGTGGTAATTACGTCCCTTGTGAAATCAGGGTCTCCGATATCGTTGTTTGGTTTGAACTGATCTGCTAGTGAGTCGGCTATTGCTTCAGCTTTTTCTATTAGGTTATATTTCAGGCCTGTAGGCGTTAGAATGGGAGAAGATATTTGGTTTAATTTTTTTTTCTAAGGAGTATTTTTGAAATTCGCCAGAAATTTTGAATATTGTTAGAAAGCTCTGTAACAAACGTCTCCCATTTTGTGATTATTAATTTTTCTAACTGGTTTTTTGGTTCTTTTTTAAGTTTATTATATTTCGATTTTAAAAGATAAGTTCTAGGTTTTTGGTACAAATATCTAGCGTGTTATTTTTCTGCTAGTAAGAGATTTATGCCGAGAAATTTTGCTGTGAGGATTGGTGTCTGTTGAGGAGAGTAGCATTTTTTTTAAATTTTTTTTAATGGTGTTTTGAAATAGTTCTAAAGTTGGGTATATGTCCTTTTTCTTTTAAATTTATATATAGTTTATGGTGAATATTTCCCCTAGATCTACTTTAAAGTTATCTCAGTTTGTTTGCGGAAATTGACTAAGTTATGTGTCTGTATGTTTCACTAAACTGGTGCTAATTTTAATGAAAACAGGCAAGTGATCGGAGTCTAATTCTTCCAAGGGACGCAATTTGAGTATTGAGTTGGGGATATATGTCAACAGAATATCTAGTACATTAGGTTGATATTTACTTTGAGACGCGAAATGTGTGGGTTGGTCCGGGGCACAAATTAAATAGTTATTAGATTTACAGTGTGAAAGTAAGATTCTGCCTTTTTTGTTATTTACCATGTTGTGCCATCAAGTGTGTTTTGAATTTAGATCTCCTGCAATAAGATATGCGTAAGGTTGATTGGTTATTTTATCTAGGTCTGCTGTTAAGTTTTTTGTTGGGGAGAGGTATGCTGAGGTGACTAATAAGTGGCCATGATTTGTACTAATATTTATAGAAGTTGATTCTATATACTCGCAGTCGGGATTAGAGTTAACATGGTGTTGTAATTTATTGTGTACTAAGATTAAAGTACCTCTTCCCCTAGTTATGCGGCCTGTCCGATACTTTACGTAGTTTTGAACAGAAAATCGCCTTCGCGAAGTCAAAAGGGTTTCTTGTAGTAAAGCTGTTTCTATGTCGTACGTCTCCTGTAATCTGTCAATTTCGTAGAGCTGATTGAACACTCCGTTACTGGACCAGTAAAGGATAGAAAGAGTACCGTGGTCTTGCTGGGGGGAAGGGGAGGGACCGTGATCCATTTAGGAGCCGGGCTAGAACGTGGTCACGGCCTCCAGCAGAAGCAGGGTTTTCTGCCTCGGGTCGGTGTGGCTGTTCGCAACCATCATGCTAGGGCGGAAATGATCCATGATGGTCTTGAAGTTCGCCTCTCACAAAAACTAAAGGAGATCCTGTAAGTCCTGCAAGGACGACCCCAAGTCAGCAGTGGACAGGGGTATTGTGGGTATGGTTCACGGAGGGGAGGAGGAGGGGGCGATGGAGGTGCCTGAAACTGTACTTGAGGCGCAACAGATGTTTGAACTGGTAATGTTATTGTTTTGTTGGGACCCCTGATGGTATGTGCATAGGATTGTGGCTGTGGAATGTTTCTGGCGTCCAGGAATTTATTGTATTGCGACAAGTCGCGAGCTGGAGGGAGGTAGCAGGTACTACCATGCGTGCTTGCGCACTGGATGTTAGTTTTCGCTCGGCTGCTGCCTGCCGTGGCTGGACAATTTCAAGGACTTCGGGGCACTGTCTTGAAGTTGCCAGGTGGTGTCCCCCGCAATTCCAGCAGTGCGGGTTAGGGTTTGTTTGTGTGCAGCCATCAAGTTTGTGTGGGCCGGCGCAGTGAGGGCAGATTGGGTGCAGGTTGCAGAAGTGGCGAGTGTGGTCCAGGGCGTTGCAGTTGCGGCACTGGGCAATGTCGGACAGCGGTTTCCTGCAGAGTCTCGGGTGGACGACGGTCATGTTAAGCCTGTTAATAGATAGTAGAGGTGGAATTGTGTCATTTTTTGCGGCTGTCACGCAGAAATGATTTTGTTTTTCAATCCAAAAGTTTGTTGGGTAGGTGGCATTGATTCCGTGGTACTGGAACGTGCATACGCCCAGGACAGTGTAGCCGTGCATTTCCACGTCTTCTTTGATGGTGTTGGGGTCAGTGTTTCCCGGCAGGTCGAACGCCACTTTTTGTGGTGACTTCATGGTCGTGCAGTATGTGAAATACGGGATTTTTAGAGACTTCAACAGGTTTTTAACCGCTGCGTATTTTTGCCCTTCGGCCGCAATTATATGCAAGCCGTTGCGAGGCAAGTGACATTATGAAGCCTGTCAAGCGTATACCACGGAGTTTGGACACAAGTTGGTTATAGAATTTTGCGTCTCTGAATATCAATCTGAAGGTTGGTGGTTTTTTTTGGCAATGCGTGGTTGGTTGTGGGTGTTTGTTTGTGTCCCTGAAGGGACAGGGATATTCTGGGAGCTTTGTTGTTCCCGCAGGACTGATAATCTGTTTGAAACCGGTACTTACGGTACAACAGTCCCCTGTAGAACTCCGCAAGCGCGTTTCAATGATCTGGACTCAGCCGGTGATCTTTTTCCATTTGAGAATTCAATCTAGCCTGGCGTTTGTTGTTTCGCTTGCATGCTTCTTGCCATTTTTCCGATCCGATCTCCACTCAGGCGGTTGTGTCGGTGTCCATGACTTCAAGTTCAAACTCACTGTCAGAATGCTCAGGTGGTGAGGGGAGAGGGGTGTCCATAATAATTTGCTTTTGGCTTGTGTTTGTGTGAATTTGTTGGTTTGTAAAATCTACTAGGGCTGCGCCGGACGGGATGTTTGTGGGAATGGTTACTGTTTGGTAGGCGTTCTGCTGGAGGCCATCCTCCATGGCAAGGGGCCGCATTCCCTTCCAGGATGTGGACGGGTCGGTTGTTAAGTAGTACCGGAGTGTTCAACTCGAATTGGAAGTGTTCAAGTGTACCTAATTCTCTGTGAAGTTTCTCGCCGCTGACCCCACGGGGCTAGGCTCGAGATGACCGCTTAGGTGGAACCTAAGAGGCTGTCGAGATAACTTTGTGTTCGCGAGCTAACACCTAACCGACGAGCGCCGCGAATAGGCGAGCCGCGCACTCAACGACGGTCAAGGGCGAAGTGCTGCGAATAGCAAGGGCTCAAGGTGTGCAAAGACTTAAATAAACTGCCCCGTTTACAAAGAAATTATGACGCACGAGAGGAGGGGAAATCAAGGGATTGTTCAACAGGGGCGGGAAAGGGAGGGGATCCAAGCCGGGCAAAGAGCAAGCCACCGCGCAGAGTAAAAAAAATATGAAGACGTCTGGCGCGGCGAGCGCTAGCGTCGCACTGTATTTTCATACAAGTGTGTGCTGACAATTAACAAGTAGGCATATCTGAGCCACAGTGGAACACTCCACCTCTCCCTCCTCACTAGGACCATGTGACACGGCTACATGACATTATTCACGTGACAGTTGACAAGTGAAAACCTATGTGCGTGTGTACGGTCTCTATTCCAGCAGCAGGCATCAATATTTTCTCTTATTACAAACCATGCGAACAAAAAAAAAAGAGTTTTATTTTTGAGATCTCCCATTTAGAATTATACCGCAATACGAGTTCCAGTAGAGACACCCACGTACAGCTCACATAATTTAGCATCGTTTAAATAAATATTTACAAAAGATGTGAACCTCTGTACTAAAAGAATTATAACAATATAATATAGGGCAACCTCGAGATACATATCATTCGCTCTCCACAAGATAAAGTCATACATCGCGAAAGACGATATTCCCTATTCTGTAAACTCCACAAATTTATCCCACGAGGCACATATAAAATTAAAACTCTCTCTAATGTTTAACAAGAATCGAATAGGCAAACACGATAAAATAAAAATACTTATCCCCATTCATTATATGAGAAAAGGGTTTGCTACATGTTCTCTCACATCGAATCCGCGACATTAGCACCAAACTTTCAGAAAAATGAGATTTCCGTATGTCGGACAAGAAAAATCTCAACAAAAATCAAAATACGCAATAATTACTTGCGCTGGTAAATATATATTAATGAAATGCTATATTGAGCTCAAAGATTTATTTGGTATCAGCAATCCACGTTATGATTTATTGGCATTTTTCCAGGTATTCCGAGCTACGGTTTTGTATTTTTTTTTTTTTTTAGGTATTTACAGCCACTAGTTAGCACCCGATTTGTTGTTGGTCCATTTCACCCAAATCGTTCAGAATTATTTGAACACTACGTAAAAAAAGTGTGTGTGAAATATTTAATATATGCATAAGAGAATGAGAAGATACGCATTCACTTATGCATATATTAAAAATTTCACAGCCACATTTTTTTACACAGTGTTCAAATAATGCTAAACTATTTGGGGGAAATACTCACAAATTAGTTCATCCGCATGCTTCTGCAAATACGAATGCAGGTCTCATTTCACGAAAAAAATATTTAACTCTGTAGTGTCGGTAAAACTTAAGACATTTTGCACCGAATATATATATATATGTAATCATGAAAACAGATTAAGGTGGTGAAATACGGGGCTCCCATCGTTGGTGTCGATTAAGGTGACGTAGGCTGGATGTGGTGCGGCGATGAAATGCAGGGAGGCATACAGGAGTGCCTCGAGAGAATCTGCTGATCACCAACAACGTCCACTGCAGCTCCCACGTGCGAAAATCCGGTTGACTCCTCCAAGAATCGAACTCTGTTCGGCTTGGTGAGAGGCGAGCACGCTAACCACTGCACAAATGCGACCTCTGTTTGGAATGTATTTTGACACCTCGGGTACNCTTGGTGAGAGGCGAGCACGCTAACCACTGCACAAATGCGACCTCTGTTTGGAATGTATTTTGACACCTCGGGTACTCGCCCAGCATGTGCCAGGTAGCTGTGTGGGTTTTTGAAGAATGTTTTTTGAGGTATGAATNTGACACCTCGGGTACTCGCCCAGCATGTGCCAGGTAGCTGTGTGGGTTTTTGAAGAATGTTTTTTGAGGTATGAATTTTTGTGATTTCTTTTCAAAGTTTCGTTTTTGAGGTTTCATTTTTAAGTTTCTTTTTTGAGGTTCCATTTGATGTTTCTTTTTCGAGGTTTCTTTTTGGTCTTTCTTATTGAAGTTTCTTTTTAAGGATTCTTTTTAGAGGTTTATTTTTATGGTTTATTTTTGAAGTTCCTTTTTCGAGGTTTTTTTTATATTTATTTTTAAGGATTCTGTTGAGGTTTGTTTATTAAAATTTGATTTTGAAGCTCCTTTCTAAGGTTTTATTTTGAGGTTTATTTATGAGGTTATAAAGCCTGTGTTTGGTGTCGACGAGCAATACAAGTGTAGCTATGACTGTATGTTTATCAGCTGATAAATATTTTTTTTTTTCATTCCTCCTCCCATTTAACGTGGCTGATTACTTTCCCCTTTGGAATATGTATTCACGTCGCTGGTGACTCGCAACTCTAAAGCATATGGGATGGACACAGAGAACTGATTTTATTCACGCAATGTGAGGAATATTATCGACGAATGCACACTGAAGAGCCAAAAAAACTGGTACACCTGCCTAACATCGTGTAGGACCCCCGCGAGCACGCAGAAGTGCCGCAAGACGATGTTGCATGGACTCGACTAATGTCTGAAAGTATGCAAGAGGCATTGAAATCTGCACCAATTTGAGAAAGGGTTGCACGTCTGTCACGTTTAATGATTCTCGTCAGTCGTCGTTTGTCCCGTTCGTTCACGATCTTTTTCCGGCCGCAGCGATGTCAAAGATTTGATGTTATACCGGATTCCCGATATTCACGGTACAATCGTGAAATGGCCGTACGCAAAAATCCAAATTTTATCTATTCCTCGTAGATGCTACGTCCCATCTCTCGTGCGCCGACTATAACACCACGTTCAAAAAATCTTGATAACATTGCCAATGTAGCAGCAGTAACCGATCTAGCAACTTTGCTAGACGCTTGTTGTCTTATATAGGCGCTGTCGACCGCATCGCGTTACTCTGATTGGTTCCATACCTCTTCTATTTGCATACGCACTTCTTTACCAGTTTTTTTGGCTCTCAAGTTNCGCGTTACTCTGATTGGTTCCATACCTCTTCTATTTGCATACGCACTTCTTTACCAGTTTTTTTGGCTCTCAAGTTTGAGGTATGTTTTCGAGGAATGTTTTGTGAAATGTTTTTAAGGGTTTGTTTTCGAGTAAATTTTTTGAGAAATGTTTTGTGAGGAATATTTTTTGAGGAATCTTTAACATCGTGGTGTTGAGAGCCAATGAGAAGGGAACGAGGGAACGGAGTGACGCTAGAATGCGAGGGCAAGCGAAACGTGAGTTCTCCGAGAAAACCTGCTGCCAGCGGCATCGTCCTTCACGATTCCCATGTGCTAACATCCTCTGGTGCACCTGCCAGGAATCAAACCTGGATCGACATGTCGGTGGATTGAGGGAGAGATGGGATTCGAAGCACAGGTGCTAAGACTATGAATTGGCCCTCTAGCTTGCTGCCGTTAGGCGCAAAGAAAGGATATTGCATGTGGGCTCATACAGAAGGCGAGTGCTGANTTGGCCCTCTAGCTTGCTGCCGTTAGGCGCAAAGAAAGGATATTGCATGTGGGCTCATACAGAAGGCGAGTGCTGAAGTCCTGATGTACAATTATGCGAGTTTACTTTCCAAAATAAGTACAAGTGGGAAGGAACGAATATCGTTTTTAAAGAGAATATACTGTGTGTTTTGCAGTTGAGAAAGGAGTGCGTGAGAAAGGTTTTAAAGCGGTCAGCAGCTGAGGATGAACTGTGGTGGGGAGCACTCCGAGAAAACCTGCCTCACCGCGAATTGAAATTGGTTCCATGTTTTGGTTGGAGCGAAGCGGCAATGCGAATGATGGACTGGCCTTAAGGTTGCCCCCTCCCCAGCACGATAATGTGTGCTGACTGAAGGATCTTGTACATGTGTTAGTGATGAGCGGCAAGCACTCTAGACACTACGTAGCTGTGGCCCCTGCTATATTGCATCATGAAAGATGTCCTGATTGCAAAATGGGCCNCCTGCTATATTGCATCATGAAAGATGTCCTGATTGCAAAATGGGCCTGTGTGCTGTTTTCACTGGGGGCCTGAAATGATAAGTCCAAAACTCTCGCGTATTGCAGTATACATTATCGTTAACATTATCTACAACAATGGTAATTCGGGTACTTAGTCCTTCGATCAAAGCATGGAGGACTTCTATATATGGCTACATTTTACTAGTTAACATTCACAAATAATTGTCTAAATAATTCCTGTATCTATTATTACAAAATTATGCTAACAATTAATATCGTACTGTAATCTTAATTAGAACTATTGTTTTTAAATATGATTCCACGATCCCACTTTGACACCAGTGTTACAATTTTCTCAAAAGTCAGTGGGCTAAACCAGGTTTGTTAGGTGATGGAGATCTTAATTAAATAAAAGAATTAATTGCAATTTTTAATTTTATTTACAATAACTACATCTCACAATCAATTGATATCACTTGCTGTTTACATCTTGTGAATTCAATCAATACAATTTACAATTTCCTCAAAGAAATTAACGTAATTAAATAATTAAGAAATCAGTCCCAATAAACAGTGTATCAAAACCTATTCAATTATTTTTATAAATTATATGTCCATATTTGACAGTTCCAATATTTACATTAAAATTTGTATTACATGCTTATTCTGTCCCATCTCAGTTTAGTTCATATCCCACTAGTTTGAAATGCTCGAGAGTTTTCCGAGCGCCCTCATGCACAGTAGCCTTCACTCATTGGGTTTCACGCCCTCTCATCCTTTCAGGCTACGAACGCCTCGTCCGCCATCGTCTCGCAATCTCCCGCCGCCGTCCGTCCCTCGCCGCACTTTACTTCGCTCCCGCACTCAGCCAGATGGCCTTCGCAAAAGACTCCCAACCCTTATACCAGGGCAATATTTATAGGGTCGTAGACCATCGCCCAGATATTTCTCTTATTGCCGCGTTGCTCCAAGGGTCCTACTTCCCAGAATATTCTTGCGTATCCTCTACACTCGTTGACTTCTTCAGCTGGATAAAGGAGGATAGGCTGTGACGCTAGCCGGGTCTTCGCTGTCAATCATATCCTCCCCTTCCGGGTGGGCGACAAGGCAGCAAGCTGGTCTGCCTGGAGAGGCGAGGGTCGAGGTTGGTCACCCCCACACAGCCGGGTCTAAGCATGCGCAATGGGAGCTCACCGCCGGTACGAGTTACAACACTTAACAATATTAAGCAATGAAAAATTATTGGTGGGGGGTCAGTCATCTGCTGGTCTTAATGCTCTAAGGTTGAGTGCTCTACCATCTTTGTTTCTAGCCGAGAAGCTCCTGTTTTTTATTAATTTTTTGAATTTCTTTAATTTTGAAAATTTTTTTTTGGATATTTTAAAAAGGTTTTTGAGATTAGTTTTGGCATTGAAGGTCATCCAAGATTATGGGCACTGGGTTTATAGATTACGACTATGAAATAAAGGTTAAGGCCACCTATATAAAAGATGACGGTCGGGTGATGTCACAACCGGCGCCTGGCTCATGTGCCCTGTGCCCTTGTGCCCGAAAGAACTTCATTATTCCACTTTATTTACAGGTGTTAAACTGGACAGATACGCACTGTTTTCAAGTTGAACTTAGCAGGTTGTGTACTGTGTTGTGATTTCCTTAATCGTTAAAAGAAATAAACATATATTATATCTTACGTAAAATTTGTAAGGCGGTGATCAATCAGAGCACAGTACTCGGTGTTGTTGGTGGGAAAGTGTTATTTACAGTAACGTAAGCATAACAAATATTAATAAGGTGTGTGTATGTTCATAATAAATTCTCTGCTAGAAAATTTCGGCTTTGAAAAATGACGTGCTTAAATATAGCTGCGTTTTAAGACAGGCCTGTCGCAAGTTTTCATTGGCTCGACTTAAGAATGGTCAGGTGAATTGTGACTCGTAAATCCAGAAGACGTAGTTCTGTGTGCGAGAACCGCGGTTGTTTTCGATTTCATGTAGGTAGGGTAAATTTTGAGAGTTTTAGAAAAGTAGCGAGGCCACAATTTTTCCTTCGACCACAACTGTTATGTCAGTGAAGAAAAATACGTTTCTAAACAAATATTTGAGTCCAATGTACACTTGCATTTTCCTCTTTAAACGTGTTTCCTGTCATGGCAGGCACTGAAAGACTGACGTTAGCTAACTTCCGTCCAGCAATAAATGTAGGATATTGTAGCTAAGTTGGCCATCCAACCTGTTTTATTTTTGTAATTGACAAGTTAAGTTTGTTGGGGTTATGCTTATTTTATTTCGAAGGAAAAAAAAGTGACAGGGATTGAAAAAAGGAGAGGGGGGCCCTTCAGTTAAACCTCTTTCGTAAGACGGCATTGTTTTGAGGTTCTTACGAGTGTGTGGAATTTTGAGTCGCATATTGTTTTGATGGAGCAGTAGAAAATTCGGCTCGTATGGAAATATCAGTCAAATTATTATAACTTCGAAAAGTTTAACTTCAATGAAAAAACAAAACGCTATACATACGTCGCTGTTCTTATTCGTACAGATGCAGCAATACACTCACACACACACACACACACTTTGACTGAAGTTAACCTTACACTCGAATTTACGATATAGGCAAATAAACAAATATTATTTACACACTACAAAAGTGTTGAATGTGGGCTTTTTTCAGGTCACGTGCATTTCAATAATTATAGTAATGGTGCACAAATACATTATTTACAAAACACGAAAACGTACTGTTTATAAAATTCTCAACCCCTTGAACGCGTGTTTTTCTATGGAAATACTTGCAAGTTTACTTCACTGAAATCACGTTTGTTCGTCACTAGCATTAAATAATTTATTTCCAGAATCATTCTGTAAAATCAACACTCTGCACGTTTCCTGAAACCAACAAACTTAAATTTAGAAACGTAAATTATATTCGTGTCGCTACATTGCGGACGGTGGTTAAGGAAAATGGCGGAACGAGCAGTTTTACGAAGCGGTAAACACGTGCCGGTTAATACTACATTTCATTTAAGAAAACGCACTACAACGGTATCTAAACCAATATGCTTAAACAAAGGAAATAAAAAAAGTAAACTACCGATAAAATATTCCGACAACACCAACAAGGTACTCGTATAAACACGATGAGAAAAAGGCATACGCACAACGGCGTTCACCGGGCTTGAAACTATAAACATGGCTAGCCATTGGCTGGCATTCGTAAGTGTCTACATGCTCCGTCATAATTGCTAAACATGTTTTTAAAGTCAATTAACTAAAAGCAAAAAAAAAAATTTAGTATTACTTTAAAAACATAATTTAAACCATAAATGTTGTAAGTATAATTAAAATTTAAAATTACAACTTTTAGTTCTGAGTACTATTTTCTTTCAATCCATCATCAAAATCTCCAACTTTAAAACATTAAGACCACAGCAATTCATCAGCTGATGCAATATACTTTACAAAAGAAAGCATTTGCGGTTTACATAGTGTGTAGCTTGGTCACATTGTCTGTCAGATTTTACCCCACTTATATGAAATGGACAAATACTGCTTAATTCTTAACGAATAAATTTTTAATAGCAAGCCCAGCTTCACTCTCTGCTTGTATGCTCCCTGGCAGGCAGGCAGGGGTGTATAGTCCATTCACGGTTACTTTCAACGTTTTTGAAGCCGTGCTTAAGTTCTACTTCCAGGATATTCCTCCGCCTCACGCAAACAAAGCTTAAACACCGCGCCGCATTAGTGCACACTAAGTGTAATACAATTTTGCATAAAAACTATTTCTTACTAGGCGTTACCAACACACCTATTTCCCCTCGGTTTTTATTCATATTAATAATAAATGAAATATTATAATTTATAGATAAAATATAAGTAAAAGTTAAATTTAACCAAAAGTTGGGTAATTTAATGCTAACAAAAGTATAAAACACTTGTGATACGTTGCATATTTGGGAAGCAACCAAACACGTCATACATGGGGTGTTTTTTTTTTTTTTTAAAGGTTTGATTCAAAAAGCGTGAAGGTACAGCGAGTAGACTGTAGCGGCGGTCGTGCGGCGTGAGAAAGCAGCGGCTGGAGCTGCCCGAGCCCGGGGCGAAGTTACGCCCGCTCATCACCAGTCCCGGGCCCGGACACGACCCGCCGACCGACCCTCGCCGCATAACGACGCCGAGACCGGGGGTCATCGCGCCGTTCTCCCGCCAAACCAACCACCGTTCACGCTCGGCGCTTGGGCACGGAGCAGGTGAACACACAGAGGCCAAGTGCCTGCGTGCAGGTTCCATCCCCGTGCCTACTCATTCTCCGGCTGGTTTGCACAACTAGGCTCACCACACACTCACGATAACAAACTATAGCCGAGTCGCGGTTTCTTCGCACTTTCTGAAACCACGCTTTAAAAAATCACACCGTGTATGACGTGTTTGCTTGTTTCTTTAAAATATACCATGCATCACAAGCATTTTATACGTCTGTCTACATTAAAGTACTTTTTTTTTGGTTAAATTGGACTTTTACTTATGTTCTGTCTATGAACTATAATATTCCATTTATAATTAATGTGAAAACAAACAGGGAGAAAATGTGTATGATGGCAATGCCTAGTATACGTTGTTCACGGTAAACTGAGCACTTTCTGAAAGCCTAGTTAAATATTTACTTTTATGCGCATTTGTATTCTTTACCCACTATGGAATTAACGTTGCTATGAGCCTGTTCACTTTATTTATGAGTCGGTCAAGTGAAACTGTGAAATAACTGAAAAAAGTAAATATTTCACATATTTGCAAATTATTGTACTTATGTGCTTAAAAAAAACAGCACGCGAAAGAAATAACTTCAGTATTCACAAATGTTTACGTAATACTTTTAATGTAGCTTTAAGACGCAGAACTACTTTCCTTTGGTTGTTACCAACTTTACTAGGCGCATGTCACTCAGTGTGCCCGTTAGTTAAAATATATACAAGTGTTCAAGTAATCATGAACAGCCTATAAGAAATAGTTCTCATACAAAATATTATTAAACTGTGCGCACGAATACGGTGGGTTGTCCCTTTGGTTTAAATTACTAGACTTAGTAAAGCTTTGTTTGCATGAGGCGGAGAAATAGCCTGAAAGTAGAACTTTAGAAGGGCTTCAGAAACGTTGGAAGTAACCATGGAAAGAGTATAATTTTAACAATGTTGAAAAATATTACTTTAATCAAGTCGTTAGCATTTCAAGCAAGCAATTGTCAAAAGTTTAATTAGTAACATAAAATAATTTTCCCACTCGCAGTTGACATAAAATTGCAAAACTAAGTTCCAGGAGAGTAAACTTTTGATGACTGTTGTTTTTTTGCTAAACAAAACATTTTAACACTCATTACTGTCGTATGACTAATGAATGTAAATGATAAATTAAAAAAAATCGTAAACAAAAGTTATAGGGGTTATTAAAGAACATGTAGGCGTTATATATGATTAAACATGTGAATGTTGGCAATGCAGCTATAACAAGTTTTGTTGCAGAAAAATTAATAATATCAAAATAATTAGTGGATATATATGTACTAGATTTTCTCAGTTCGAGAAAGCCGGACAGTTTTTATTACCACGAAAAATACTGCCTGACGTAAAAAAAAATCACTAGAAAGGAGAACATGTCCTCTTTCTGCCGGACGTCTGTTGACAACTACGTGCGACGCTTCGGGAATGCTCGAGAGCAGCTCCTGCGTTGTGTGCAAGGTTCCCTATTGGCTGGACTGCCGGCCGGCGAGGTGGGGTGGTAGGCGCTGATTGGTCAACGACGTTCCATCATTTTGCTGGCCAGTGAAGCCATTTTGTTGGCTTGTGCGACTTCGTTCGCGGTGCAAGCAGTTGTTTCACCTATGTGTTCTTAACTACTCTGTGACTTTATTGTACTTAGGGATGAGACTAGAAACAAAATATTAATGTTGAATGTACACATATGAAAAAACAGCAGACAACGCGCGCGCACGCACACACAATTTATATGCGTAAAAGTTATATATAAATAAATTAATAGAGTAAATAAAACTCACTATTCTAACAATAATAAAATAATTATATATGTACCTAAAAACTTTGGCCATATCATGTCTCTAAATAAAAGTTATATGCATCCATACAGAGCCAGTTATGCAGCAACGTAAATGTGTCACGATCATGCGTGAGCGCTCACACTTCTGTATCCATTCTGAAAATAAAATGTATATACATAACAATTGTGGGCAGGTCGTATCTCTACGAATGGTCTCCTTTCACCTGGCATCCTGGCGGGGACGAGTCTCATGCTCTGATATTCCACCTTGGTTTTGTAATATTCCTTCTGGTCTCCGTTCACCTGGCGTCGTGACGGGGACGACGAGTCTCACTTTCTTTAATTTTACCTGCGCGGCAAGGAGCGAAGCCTGCTCACGCATTTTTGCCTACGAGTCGCACCGCACATGCGTCAAGTACGCCTTAATCCCACGTATAAGCATAGTTGGCTGTAATTTCCGAACTGTTTAAGATACATCCACCAAATTCATAACATGGCCAGCACACCCGGCAACGAGCAGGGTGGCTGGGTCAAGTATAACTCATGCCCAATTATAAGCATAGTAAGCATAGTTGGCTCTAAATCCCGAACTGATTAAGCTACATCCGCCAAATTCAAAACATATACATCATCCCCGACGACGAAAAGGACCGCAAGGTCAAGTACACCTTAAGCATTCTCATAAGCATAGCCGGCTGTTATTTCAGAACCGTTTAAAATATAGTCACAAAATGTATAACATAGACATCACCCCTGACGACGAACATGTCAAGCACATCCTAAACCCACTTATAAGCATAGTTAGTTGTAATTTCCTAACTATTTAAGATATAGTCACCCAATTAATAACATAATCCTCGTCACCCTGGTGATGAACTGGGCCGGAGGGTCAAGAATGCCCTAGGCCCACTTATAAGCATAGTTGCCCGCCATTTCACACCCACCGAAGCCATAGGCACCAAATTCATATCATAAACCTCACATCTGATAAAGAAGATGGTGGTAGGGTCAAGTAAACTTTAAGGCATCTTATAAGCACTGTCAACCGCCACTTTCCGTCCACCGAATCTATAGTTGCCAAATTCATAACATAGATATAGCCGCCGACAACGAACAGGGTGGTAGTGTCAAGTACGCCCTAAGCCCTCGTATAAGTAAAGTTGCCTACTATTTCCCACCAACGAAAGCTATAGTCACCAAATTCATAACATAGGCATCACTTCCGACGACGAAAAGGACCGTGCGGTCAAGTACACATTGGGTCTTTGTATAAACATAGTTGGATGTCATTTTCCACCCACAGAAACTATAGTCACCAAATTCATATCATAGACATTACCTCAGACGACAAACAGGATGGTTGGGACAAGTATACTTTAAGACTTCTTATAAGCATAGTTGCCAGACATTTCTCACCCGCCGAAGCTACGACTACCAAAATCAACTCGCAGACATATCTTCCGACTGCAATCAAGGAGACGAGGACAAGTAGGCATATGGAGTCTCTCAGTTGCTTCTTGAAACCCTAGTAATCTTTGGTTTACTAACTTTTCCAGAATTTTTCCTAGCACAGGCAATAATGTAAGGGGTTTGTATGATTTTTGGTTTGTTGGGTCTTTATTTCCCCTTTTATATAAGATCTTGAGAATTCCATTTTTCCAGATATTTGGGAACCAGCTATAATGTAGACAATCGTTCATCAAAGCAAGTAGGTCCTTTCGTATACTGGGGTACACTCTGTTAACTATTTCAGAGTTATTCCATCATATCCAGGTGCCGTCTTATTTATCAGCTCCTTCACTATTCTGTCAAGNCATATCATAGACATTACCTCCGACGACAAACAGGATGGTTGGGACAAGTATACTTTAAGACTTCTTATAAGCATAGTTGCCAGACATTTCTCACCCGCCGAAACTACGACTACCAAAATCACATCACAGACATATCTTCCGACTGCAATCAAGGAGACGAGGACAAGTAGGCATATGGAGTCTCTCAGTTGCTTCTCGAAACCCTAGTAATCTTTGGTTTACTAACTTTTCCAGAATTTTTCCTAGCATAGGCAATAATGTAAGGGGTTTGTATGATTTTTGGTTTGTTGGGTCTTTATTTCCCCTTTTATATAAAATCTTGAGAATTCCATTTTTCCAGATATTTGGGAACCAGCTATAATGTAGACAATCGTTCATCAAAGCAAGTAGGTCCTTTCGTATACTGGGGTACACTCTGTTAACTATTTCAGAGTTATTCCATCATATCCAGGTGCCGTCTTATTTATCAGCTCCTTCACTATTCTGTCACGTTTTTCTAAATCGAAATATGCAGTATTCGGAGTGTCTGGCAAATGTGTAATTTTTTCTCTCTTCGTGCGATGTAANGTTTTTCTAAATCGAAATATGCAGTATTCGGAGTGTCTGGCAAATGTGTAATTTTTTCTCTCTTCGTGCGATGTAATTTTTCTTCATCTTCTTCGCTGTCCTCTGGCAGGAGAACCTGGATTAGTTCTTCTGCATTTTCCTGCTGACTGATCATCACTCTTCCCCGGATTCTTAGGTTCTTCATGACCTGGTTACACTTGACTTTATTTGCGAGTATTTTATACACTACCCCCCCNTTCCCCGGATTCTTAGGTTCTTCATGACCTGGTTACACTTGACTTTATTTGCGAGTATTTTATACACTACCCCCCCATGGATCTCTTTCTCGGTAACAAAACTTCTTCAAGATTATCTCTTCTTATCCTTCAGCAATCTTTCATATNCCCCCCATGGATCTCTTTCTCGGTAACAAAACTTCTTCAAGATTATCTCTTCTTATCCTTCAGCAATCTTTCATATGTCCTCTTCTGATTTCTGAATTCATCAACCAGACTTAGGAGTTGAGACTCATCTCTGCTTCTTTTCAGGTTTCGTCTTATCCTCCGCACTTTTATTCTCATCTCTTCTTGTTCTTTATCCCACCATATGTTTTGCGGTACACCAGGGTTGGAAGTTCGTAGTGTTCTGTTAAATGTGTCTTGGATAACTTTCGTTAACGCTAATGCTCTTTGGTGCAGATCTTCTTCATACTCTACTTGGTACCTCTGGAGATTATCCATTAGTACCTCTTCGAATCTCTTCCAATCTGCACCCCTATGAAATAATCTTGTTCGCGGCACTTCGCCACCTTCTTTGGGACTAGGTGTATTGTTAATCTCGTACATAATAAAACGATGATCACTTGATAAGTCCTTAGTTACTGTCAAATTCGTTACCAGTTTAGCTGCCTTTCTTGATGTCAGAGTCACGTCCAGGAAATATTCTGTATTGTGCTCAGGAGAAACATACGTGGGGAGGGATCCAGGTTCATTGGCGACATGGAGGTCGTGCGCCAGTAAATAGCGATCGATCGCCATGCCTCCATCGTCTGTGACAGGTGAATTCCACTGGCCAGATTTGACATTAACATCAGCACCGATTATCAAGTGTTCCCCAGTCAGTACTCCAATCCATTCGTCTCACTTCTCAAGATGAACTCGGAGATCATCCGCGTACTGGAAGTAGGAACTGACCAAATATATGCTAGTTGCTCCCAATTCTAACTGAACACAGACATTATGACTGTTGGACAAATTGTCCATTGTGATTATGTTCAGATTATTTCTCATACAGATAGCTGACATTGGGTTATCACCAAATGTGATAACCGTTCCTGGCAATCCAATCACTTCTCCACGTAAAGTATAAGGTTCTTACATTAGTACGGTGTCAAGATTTCTTTCATTAACAATGATCATTACTTCAGATGTAGCAAACTGCATATTTTTTCAGGTTAATTTGTCCGACATTAATTTTCATTGGAGAAGTCATTGCGCTCCATAGTCAGTCCTTTCCAGTTCCATTGATAATGCTTTCTCGTATTGTGGACATTTCTTAGAATCGACTTGATGATTGTACTCCTTTTTGTCTCGAAGGCAATTTCCACACACAAGGTTTTCTTTATTGCCTTTACATTTTTCTTTATCATTGTATTTGGGCCCTTCTATTCCACATGTTGAACATCTTTCCGCACTTTTAAAATGTTTGCTCTGATGTCCATATTGTTGGCACTTTGCAGGCTGCATAACCAATATAGATAGTTTCTTGGCTTATCAGTAAATTCCTGTATACACAAGGACCCTCTAAAACAATGTTAACATTCTCCTTGTTCCTCCCAGTCCGCAAACGGATTCTCGCCTCCTTTGTGGAAATATAATTCTTGATTTCTTTTTTTCTAAATTTTGCTTCCAGATCCTTGCTATCAGTTCCTCATTGTCTTATTTCCTTAGGACATTATAGATTATTACTTCCAGGCCTTTTATTCTGGGTTCATCCAATCGAAGTCCCAGTGACTTTAATCCTTCACTTGCCCTTATTGTATTGATTATAGCTTCGTAACATGCCTCTATGAGAACTCTTCCACCTCTTACTTTCCGGAAATTCTTCACCTTCCAGCCCTCCTCGACAGGGTTCACTATTACCTGGATATTCTTTTTTGTTTCTTCACTAATTTGTCCCTCTTTCTCCGGATATGCCAGCATCACTTTCCTAAGATTTTTTGCTTCCTGGGGAAACTTCCTCACCGCCTTTGTCACTTGGACAAATGTTGGTATTGGTTTACCACTGGTTTGTCTGTTTTTTTTCTTTTCATTTTTGCTCTGTTTCTCATACAGAATTCCAATTCCTTCGCATATCCTTGCAAGAAGGAATACTTTTGCAGTGTCCTGTTGAGGTAAGATTTTAAAAGGCACACATTCGGAACAGAGCATTTTCTTTGTTTGTCTTTTTCTTTTACAAAGTGCAGTAATCAAGTACTTTCACAAGGAGAGAGTCAGTCTCTGCCTAGACTCTGTCCAATTCATCCATCTCGTCGCCTGGACCTCATCCAATGTCCATGCATTCGTCATCTTCTGAACCATCATGGCAATATTAATTGACAACCTTCAGGACTTCCTCTGCAGGTTGTGCATGGATAAGTAGATGGACTGCTTTCATACATTGTAATGTGCTATCTCTGGATTTCTTTATTTGTGTTTACAATTATTATCTTTAGCCATAATTATACTCAGGGTATATATTCCCTGAGATTTGGGCACTTAAGAAGCTAGTGTGACTAACTCTTCAATTATCTCAGATTTGTTGGCATTAAATTTTCTTACAGGTTCCTCCACGAAGGCAGACCACCACTCTGTTGCACTCATTGTCACAATTCAATAATACACTTAATATAAAAATTTATTACAAACAAAAAAAAAACGCTATTTTACTTTTGTATTCCCAAGTGTTCTGTGGCAGTATGTTAGTCGACCACACTGCATGTCGGTGTTTCCAGGCCAGCAGTGCTGTTGACTTGGCCGGCGAGTCACTGGCGACGTTGTCAGCAATCCTCCTCTGCTACTTCGACAGCTGGTGTCTAGCAGCTCGCTTCCATTCTGGCGCCCGCATTACGCTGACCGCATTCAAATCGCACACTCATACATTTATGCTCGTGGGACGACGTGCAATTACCGCACGCGCGCTACACGCGTCTGTCCTGTACGACCGCCAAGAGCCGACTGGTGGCAGGCGCGGAAATTAAAGGAGGATGTAAAAAGAAAGTACTTATCACACTCTGGTGGCGGGCGTGGCAATCAAAGATGGCCGCCTACAGCAGCCGACTGGTGGCGGGAATTAAAGATGGCTACCTACAGCAGACAACGTCGACGGCGATGGAGGACGCGAAAATCAACAGAGGGAGGAAAGGGGTGGGAGACAATAGAGAAAATAAAGGAGGCTGGAAGGAATATGAGAAAACTCCAAGGGATAAAACGGACGAGAGAGAGAGACAGGAGGGAATGAGAGAGCATGAGAAAAAAGAAAAGGAATGCCAAAGCATGAAGAGATTGGAAGNGAGAGAGAGAGACAGGAGGGAATGAGAGAGCATGAGAAAAAAGAAAAGGAATGCCAAAGCATGAAGAGATTGGAAGGAATAATAGAGCAGGAGGGAAAAAAAGGGAAATTCCGTGGGGGGAAAGGTAAATCCAAGATGGCCGCCGTTGGTGATTGCGTGTGCATGATTTACGTGTGCGTGATTGACGTGTGAGATATTAGCATATTCGCAATCAGCATTGGTGACATTGGCATAGGCAAATTTTCATTGGAGAATTCGTGACGTCATCCAATATGGCGTTCGTGTGTCCTCATGTCCGCAGCCTGCAGCCTGANAAATTTTCATTGGAGAATTCGTGACGTCATCCAATATGGCGTTCGTGTGTCCTCATGTCCGCAGCCTGCAGCCTGGTGACGTTAAATCATAATTTTATAACTACTGCCATAGTAAGCATACTGCTCACAGATTATGTGCTCGTTATTGCAATTGTTATTTCTAACATGTGCATTTGAAGATAATGCAATTATACTTGTATTTTTTGTACAGCTCAAAGTTCAAANAAATTTTCATTGGAGAATTCGTGACGTCATCCAATATGGCGTTCGTGTGTCCTCATGTCCGCAGCCTGCAGCCTGATGACGTTAAATCATAATTTTATAACTACTGCCATAGTAAGCATACTGCTCACAGATTATGTGCTCGTTATTACAATTGTTATTTCTAACATGTGCATTTGAAGATAATGCAATTATACTTGTATTTTTTGTACAGCTCAAAGTTCAAAATTAAGTTGCTGAAGCGTGGCTGTCGGTGATATACTTTAAATTAAAATTAGAAAAATGATTGTATAACGATACTATAAGGCAAATAAGATTACATAAAAAAATACTGCACATAAATAAATGTGATGTAAGAGAATATAATTTACGACAAAATGGACTCTAGATAAATCCTCAATTCAGCTAAATTTTTACATCCACCAACACCCATTCTGCTACCTGCAATTAGGGCCTAAGCTACATGTATCCCGATTTGGCTACGGTTAGCAAAGCTAACGATTAGCTGGTTTAAAGAAAATCACTACTCTGAGTGTGATGAGGGTGAAGTGAGGGGAGAATGGAGCAGCCCAGGAATGAAGGGGTGGGTAAACGGGAGATCCCCGATAAAACCCGCCGACCAACGGCTTCGTCCGGTACGATACCCACTTGCTAAAATTTGAGAGTGACCCGGCGCGGGGATTTAACCCGGTTCGCCTTGATGGGAGGCGAGCAGGCCTATATATAAGACAATACTGTCATATATAGAAAAATAATGTATTGACATTAATCGNCTTGATGGGAGGCGAGCAGGCCTATATATAAGACAATACTGTCATATATAGAAAAATAATGTATTGACATTAATCGATACACCAATTAATTTGAATAATAACAATCGCAATGAAATAGTTATTACCATACTAATCGAATCATAATCGGACATATCTAACTGTAATTTCACAAGCAAAAGCTTTGCAACCATACTTCCTCCGTTACAAGGTGGCGGTGCAGATAGACGTGCGCAATGTCTTAATTATGTACAACGTGCGCTCGTTCATTTCTTGATCCCTCCGTATGTAATTAACCCCTTACTCCCTTCCTTGCATAGTGTTTATTCGTGTGTGAATTCGGACGCTCTTGTTCAGTTCCATCTCGATTTTAATTCCGTAGAATTTTACTCTATGCGAGTTACAGTTGTCTTTGTGTCAGTACCGAGTGTTTTCCACGGCCGTGCAAAGTTGTAAACACTGATAAATGAAATACTACTTCAAAAAGTAGATCATCGAAAACCAACCAAGGTTTCGAGAAAGGTATGCGTCGTGTCCCCTTGGTTGAAGTGGAATTCGAGCGTGTATTTGTGCCCCTCTTGCTGTAAATATGGACGGCGGGGGAAAGTGACGCAACGACCTTGATGCACTTTTCTAGGACACGAAGCCAGGTATACTCCGTTTCATAAAACTTCAGAAAATTTTGACAGTTATAGAAAAGTATGGCGGGCATAATGTTTCCCTCCGCCCACAGCTTTTTTGTCAGTGAAGCAAACAATGTTTGAAAACAAACTCTACGAGTCCAATGGCAGGCACTGAAAGGACGGCTTCACTGCAGTACTTTATAGAATACTGCAACTGATTGTCAATCAGACCGGTTTTATTTTTGTTATGGCCAAGTAATACACTCAGGGTATGGAAATTAAATATGTACATGCATAAGTACATGTACTCACCACTTTCAAAAATATTTGTTTTGTTTTGAGATGAAAACGCACCAAGTAACCATTGTTGTGAAACATGGCAAACGTGGCGGTTATNAAAATATTTGTTTTGTTTTGAGATGAAAACGCACCAAGTAACCATTGTTGTGAAACATGGCAAACGTGGCGGTTAGATCAGAAGTGTCAGTACGCATTGAAAAAAGCCTTAACACATCTCGCAGAAAAGAGTGATAATAGAGTGGGTGAGTGAAGAGATTTGGGCAGCTCTTAACAGCGAGTTCTTGAGAAACGATGAGTGTGAAGTGAGGTGAGAATGGAGCAGCCCAGGAATGAAGGGGTGGGTAAACAGGAGATCCCCGAGAAAACCCGCCGACCAACGGCATTGTCAGGCACGATTCCCACTTGCGAAAATTCGAGAGTGACCCAGTGCGGGGATTTAACCCGGTTCGCCTTGATGGGAGGCGAGCAGGGCAATCGCTCAGTCGCTCAAGTCGTAACTGAAATAAGTTTCAATTTTTGTAATTTGAAAGCAAAGGGTGGAAGGTTCTGACAGCTGAATGCACGTGGCGCATGCGTTGTTGGCTGTAAACACACCCAATATCTTCCAAGGGCGTGGGCAGCCACTTTGCTACCACTTCGGAATGGTTGGAGTATATGCCAAATAATCTCCTAGAGGTACCTACAACAAGTAATATGTTGAAATTTAAGAAAATTAAAAACAATATTTTAAATGTTAATAAGATTCTATGTAGTTACAAATTATTCTCTGGGCCATTTTTTGTCCCCAGTGTCCCTTCTCGACGCATAGCCTCTATAGTCTATTCGCAGTTTTTACACACTTTTTAACCCAAATCTTTGAAAAACCATCCCATATATGACCTTCTTGGTTATTTCCTAAACACTTCATGTTTCAGAAAAGTTTTATCTATAAATTATCATATTTCATTACTAATTAATATGAATTAAAACAACGAGAAAATATGGGTGTGTTGGTAATGCCTAGTAAGAAATAGTTCTTATGCAAAATATTATTAAAGTGAGTGCGCACGGTTGCGGTGCAATAACACNGAAATAGTTCTTATGCAAAATATTATTAAAGTGAGTGCGCACGGTTGCGGTGCAATAACACTAAAGGGGCTTTAGTGTTATTTTTTAGTATAATTTTAAGCTTTGTTTGCATGAGGCTGAGGAATTTCCTGGAAGTAAAACTTTACCAGGGCTTCAGAAAAGTTAGAAGTAACATGAATGGACTAGATGAAAATTTCTCGGGTACAACAANGTAAAACTTTACCAGGGCTTCAGAAAAGTTAGAAGTAACATGAATGGACTAGATGAAAATTTCTCGGGTACAACAAACGTGCGCCAGGTCGGGCCAACTTTCGGAGGGGTAGGCAGGTGGGTAGAAATGTCTTAACGTCTCGTCGACAGCGAGATCATTCGAGGCAGAAACTCTTCGAGCTAAATTACAAAATGGCAATTGGTGTGATTATTGTCAGCTGTTTGTTTGCTGACCTGCAGCGGCATAAACGCTCCGTCATCACGTTTACAAGTGACATTCTTTTAAGTCAGCGAATATTGTAGATGTAACAAATGTGATATCGTGAATTTATATCTGCCAGCTCTACTAGAAAACGGATTGTTGAGAATTTCATTTTTTTTTTCTGTACTTGAACAACCGGTTTGTGTTCAGAAGGGNGTCTAGAAAATCTCACCAAAGCGACAACGCACCGCATTCGTGCGCACTTATTGTAATACTATTTTGCATAAGAACTATTTATTACAAGACGTTATAAACACAACTATTCTCTCACTGTTTTGTCCATATTAATTCTGTATGAAGTACTGTAATTTATAGATAAAATGTAAATAAAATCCCAATTTNTCTCACTGTTTTGTCCATATTAATTCTGTATGAAGTACTGTAATTTATAGATAAAATGTAAATAAAATCCCAATTTAACCAAAAACAATATAATTTTTTGTTAACACATGTGTAAAACGCTTGTGATACATAACATAATTAGGAAACAGCAGAGCAAGTCATACATGGTGTGACTTTTCAAATATTTGATTCAAAAAGTGCGAAGAAACCGCGAATAGACTAAGGTACGTTGTTCCCCACTCCTCCACCTCTTACTTAATCATCTCATTTATCCAGTGTGGAGATATAGTTAAGCCATGTGTTTATTGGTGCTGTCATGACATAGTAGTCAAACTATTGGCCTCCTACAAGGCGAAAAAAATCAATTCCCGGCGGAGTCAAGCGGATTTGCAATGTGGCAAACGTGGCGGACGTTACCGACTGCCGGCGGATTTTCTCGGGACACTTTTGTATCCCCCGCTCTTGGATTCCGTTGCTGCTCCGACTTCACCTCACTTCATCCTCAAAGGCGCTCAACATCTCGAGGTTAAACGCCGACTAAAACATCTAACCAACAACGACGTTCTTCTATCTAAATTGGCCTCACATTTCATTTCTTATTTAGCAAGCGTAGGGGATTTTAGAAAGTGCCTAATAGAATACTACGGACAAATGACTTCAATATAAAACGCCATGACTAAAACCATCTTGCTGGGTTCATACGAGCGGCTGAAATCTTAGAGAATGGTGTTTACGAACCAGTGAAAACTTCCCTCCTAGCAGAGTTACGGGCAAAGCAGTTGCGGTGTTTTCACAAAGGATAATAGTTAAGATCTCTCTGTAGCCTTGCGGGATGGTGTGTGTGATTAGCTAGGAACACCGTCCCTGTAGCTGGTAGGTGGGGGAGGTGAGGGCTAAGCACGATCACAATGTAGATAAGTACACAGAGACAAAATGGCGTTGCGGTTCGTTTGATGTGGGAGTGCCCATTCTCTGATTGGCTGTGCGAGATACTGTGAACGGGCCTGGTGTCTGACTGGCTACTACACGCTGCGGAACTTTCAATATTGGCTGGGCAGCTTGCTGGCACGTAATATAGAGTTAAGTTAAAATGTGAAAAAAATAATTCGCACGGCTTTGAGTGAGAGAGCACAAGGGAGGTAGTGTAGGGGAGGGCTCTCCAGAACGGTCGCCGCTGGAGCAAGGGAAACCACGTGACACTGCTGGTGCTATACAAAGCAAACTAATAACATTGTTCTCTACTAAAGGCTGTTCACGGTAAAGTGAGCACTTTTGAGGCCCTAGTTACTTTTTTCATATAAGCCATTTTTTATCCTTCCACCACTTTTTAAAATAAATTTTGCCATTCAAGTAATACATACAATGCATATATTCCACCGGACTCGAAAGTTAATGTTTAAGGCTACAATAAAATATATTTATTCACTATTATTTAAAATAAGAGGACTTCAAAAGTGCTCACTTCACCGTGAATAGCTTATACTGCGATGTTATATACCGCGCTGTGCGACTTACGTTTTTCCTACAGGTAATATACAAGTGCGGATCAGCTCTCGCCCAACCGTTCTCAGCCGCTGTCACTACTCGTGTTTACGGGCAAACTCTGATTTTAAGACAATATTCTATTAAGGCTCAGTGTATAGCATCCGCCATGTTGAATTGTCCAGTTATGTACCATTAACTTCTTTTCATTGAAATAACTAAATATTTCTTACCTTATCTGGTAATCGTGAAACAGCAAGAATCTACACGTAATGTAAGAATAATGCTGCGTTAATTATGTCATAATTACTTGATAAAAATTCAGAATTTACGTTTGACTTTATTGCAAATAGATGATGTTGTAGTTTCATAATAAGTGTCACTCACCAGCTGGAATAAGCTGGAAACCAGTAGGCTATAATTCAACGTGACGTGCTCTGTGGCATCAGGACTGGCTTAAGACCTTTGGAGGTCCTAAGTACTTCAAAGATTTAGGTGGCCCCGTATATATAATTCAAAATGTGAACTATAATAAAACGTACATTAAAATGTAATTTTTAGAAATGCAACAAATCTCACAATAAGATGGAAAACAATGTTTATGTTTTATCCTGCCATTTAATATATATTTGAAAAGTTTTATCCTACTTTTGGTATTTACAATGTCTTTGATGACATCATCATAACTAATTTAATATACTTTTACACAGAAAATTAACGCTACGCCACGTGGTAGTTTATCAGTAACCAGCTGCTTGTTTTGTTGTATTCCATTATTGATGTATATTGTAAAGGTTAACCTGTAATATTACTATTTTGTTGCAGTAGTTGTTAAATCATATATCATTTTTCGATTTTTTTTAAACCTGATTTAGTTGCACTGGTTGCAGTTTTGCACCTTTTTGTCCGTAGAAATCCGGAAATGTAACANTTTTTTTTAAACCTGATTTAGTTGCACTGGTTGCAGTTTTGCACCTTTTTGTCCGTAGAAATCCGGAAATGTAACATTTCTGTGGTGCCCTTCTCTCTCTCTCTCTTGCTGTCACGATAATGTGAGCACTTTTGAGGCACTAGTTACTTTTTTCTTTCAGCCTTATTTTATCCTTTAACCACATTTGTAAATACATATTGCCATGTAGAAGATATTAAGCAGGGTGTGTACATTCCACTGCACTCGGAAAAAAACACATTTATCGACTATAATTTCAAATGAGAGGACTAGAGGGAGATGTTTTCTGGGAGGGTAGTAGAGGCGATTGCAATCTTGCGGGCCGGCGTGGCGTGGCGTGTGTGTGATTGCCGGCTAGGGACGCCCCCGCTAGTGGTAGTTGACGTGACGGCGCGGGGAGTCAGGCGCGCACGCGATGTCCCGGCCGAACTGTGGGAACAATGCGCGCGCAGTAGCTCCGCCCTCTCGTGATGGGGTGGCCGCGCATTCCATCTTCGCCCGGGCGATCGTCCCCCGGGGGCTGTTTCACACTCGCCAGCCCACCGCGTCGCGTCGTCTCGTCGCCGCGGCTTCTGGGCGGCGCGCTACGCACCATCCACGCACTCAACGTGGCTTTACAATAATAAAATAACACGCGTTGAGAATTGTGCAGTTAGCGCTGTTCTCGCATACACGTCTTCTGTATTTGTGGTTTCCCGTTATGTTTATAATTCTTAATTCCAGCCAATGGGAACAGGCGACCTGCCATGTTTACTTTTGTTCCTAACCTAGCCTCGTATACCACAATCATATTTAAGAAGATCATACTTCAAAGCCGACATTTTATATCACAGAAGATTATTTTTGTGAACAAATATAATCGTTAAACATGTGCACACGCACGCCTTTTCAATATTTTTTTTATACTTACATTACTTTAAATAGCAGTTTCCCGCCAACAACACCGACTGCTCTGTTCTGATTGGTCGTCGCCCCACAAATTTCAGTTAAAATATACAATATAGCTATTTCTTTTAACGCTTAAGGAAATTCCAACAACGCACGCGACCTGACCTGCTAAGTACCATTGGAAACCAATATATGTGATAACACACATTCGTTTCTTCTGCACATATCTTGACACATAATTTAACTCTTAATTTTTATATTGTAAACCCAGCTGAAGGCAGAATTTACAACAACCCATCGCGTCCGTCTGTCCGTCAATAACGTGACCAGCAGCCAATCCGAGGTGGCCATTAATTATATCCGTCCGTCCGTCAAAACCTTGGAATGCTTAAACTTTTGACAGGCGGGCTGATTAAATTACAGCCTTCCAAACTCGCACGTTTTGTTACCCGTTCATTCCAAGTTATATAGAAGGCCGTGTAGTGTGTGCAGTGCTTTGTTTTGACCGTCTTTTGTTTTAATATGTTGGTTTATGTAGCTGTAAAATGAAATTACGTTACATTTTTCCTCAAGATTTACTGATAATTACGTTTGTAAACATGAATTCCTTCTTTGTCAATAGCAAATTTAATAAAATCATGCTTTATATGCCATTTAATTTTTTTCAACATCAATTAATTTTCGTTATGTACGTGTATGCACATTTTGGGTACTTACAAACACAATGTCGCCAAAAATATTGACTTTTTATTGCGAATTTTTTTCTATTTGTAAACAGTTTTGTTTGTATTAGTTTGCAGCAATGAACTGACGACGGACGTACGAAAATTGGTTGTAAATCGCTCGGCTGGGAGACGGACAGATGGACGACTTACGGACGGATGACGGACGGACGCAACGGGCTATTGTAAATCCTGCCAAAAGACGAGGTAAACCGATCTCGCTGACTGCGCAAAACCAGTCTCCGTGTCCCAGCATTGTACTTCTGCCAACATCTCTAGCGGAAACGGCATTGTTAGAACTTTAGGTTAGAAAACCGATTTCTAAACAAGTGATTTGAGATGAATGTATACTTCTTCTAACTGATTAGTAATGCAGTTTGATTAAATTCAAATTGGTAGAAGTATTTTATTTATAGATAGTGCTTGTCATTAAAAAAATTAAGATTTAAACAAACACTTTCATTACTGTTGATCATGTGACTTTGACACTCGTGTACAATTGGGGTAGATCAATGTTGGGTACATACCCAGAAGACGAATAAGCGGTCTACCTCATCTTTAGTCTACGACAGGACCTCGCCNTAGATCAATGTTGGGTACATACCCAGAAGACGAATAAGCGGTCTACCTCATCTTTAGTCTACGACAGGACCTCGCATCCAACCAGGGTTGCCAAATACCCCTCTTAAATATCTTCTTAATTAAAAGTAACCCCGTCTAGCGGTNGACCTCGCATCCAACCAGGGTTGCCAAATACCCCTCTTAAATATCTTCTTAATTAAAAGTAACCCCGTCTAGCGGCAATAGATATATGTTAACCATTAACATAATCTTTCACAGGTATAGTTATTTTATTTGGCAACAAATAGCGTAATTAAGTTAAAACGAATTATAAAAAAAAAATCTGCATGATAAATAAGAATTCCTGTTAATTAACTGCGTCTAACTTAATTATTTTTAATATCTATCAGTTACAGGCCATGTCGCCACTGTGAATAGTTTTTTTTTTATCATGGTAATTGAAATTGCTTATCGAGAACTATCTACAAATAAACAACAATTTTTTTTTTGCATTATAAAACAAATTTTCCTGTTACATTATATTTCACTTNTAGATCAATGTTGGGTACATACCCAGAAGACGAATAAGCGGTCTACCTCATCTTTAGTCTACGACAGGACCTCGCCTCCAACCAGGGTTGCCAAATACCCCTCTTAAATATCTTCTTAATTAAAAGTAACCCCGTCTAGCGGTAATAGATATNTCCAACCAGGGTTGCCAAATACCCCTCTTAAATATCTTCTTAATTAAAAGTAACCCCGTCTAGCGGTAATAGATATATGTTAACCATTAACATGATCTTTCACAGGTATAGTTATTTTATTTGGCAACAAATAGTGTAATTAAGTTAAAACGAATTATAAAAAAAAATCTGCATGATAAATAAGAATTCCTGTTAATTAACTGCGTATAACTTAATTATTTTTAATATCTATCAGTTACAGGCCATGTCGCCACTGTGAATATTTTATTTTTTTATCATGGTAATTGAAATTGCTTATCCAGAACTATCTACAAATAAACAACAATTTTTTTTTTGCATTATAAAACAAATTTTCCTGTTACAATATATTTCACTTNAGAACTATCTACAAATAAACAACAATTTTTTTTTTGCATTATAAAACAAATTTTCCTGTTACAATATATTTCACTTTCGGTGACGACACTCAAAATGCAACAATGACAAGTTGTAAAATCGATTCTTCAAAAATCCGATACATTTCATTACGACAGTCGTTACAGCCGTCTCAGAAATATATATTTTGGCGTTCCGACAGTCGCTACTGGAATGAAAATATTGGATCAATCCGCTAGAGAATTATTTCCAAACATTTCAAAAATGGGGCCCCAGGACTTGAATCCACAGCATTCCGCTTCAAGACCTTTACCTCACCACTCGAGCACACTATGCCAACGTCGCCTGTAAGGGAAAAATTAAATGTAATATATTTCGATAACGAAAATATGTAGCTTTCAATTGTATGGCCTTTCTTTTAGTTTTTATTTTAATTCGTTACATTAGGATTTTTCAAGCAAATAATAGGTAAGAATGGATTCACTTCGCCACATTTAATGCAATTTAAACCTAGAACCGAGCGCAATGATGATCACGTGAAAACGGAATGAAAGATGCAAGAACGAAATGACAGACTGAATGTTCATGTTGCCTCGTAACATGCTATCATAAAAGACAAAACTCACATAAAAAACAATATTTTATGTGTTTTAATAGTTTACGCGTTGTTATTTCATTTGATACACCTTTTTTAATTAATCCATCAGTCAAAAAATTAATCACTGAAAAACAGCGAACAAAATGGTTGTTGAATCAATAAGTGAAGGAAAACTGGCATGTTTCACTAATTCGTCAGTTAAATTGACTGAAGTGACTGTCAGGTGTGTGCTGTTAACTGATTTAAACAGCGAAATTCTTATTTATTCAGATTTAGAATGTACTACCATGTTTTCACAATTTTTTAAATTACTCATAATAAATACATTTTTTATATTTTTTATTTGTAGCGGTTTATGATGTTTTGTTAAATAAATTTTGTTAAGCATGCCTTTAAATGAATTAATGCATGACCTTTCAATCACATTTGTCAAATTTTCTGTAAGTGTTTTCATTCGANAAGCATGCCTTTAAATGAATTAATGCATGACCTTTCAATCACATTTGTCAAATTTTCTGTAAGTGTTTTCATTCGATTTATTTAAGCGCCCCAAAAAACCTAAAAATGTGGTTATGGCATACCATGATACAAAGCTATGCGATCTTAATTTTTTCTTATACAAGTAAAGAGTATGCCTACTTACAAGTAATATACACAAGTTGAATGGTATTTCGTAATAATATAAAATTACGAAATTNAGTAAAGAGTATGCCTACTTACAAGTAATATACACAAGTTGAATGGTATTTCGTAATAATATAAAATTACGAAATTTTCTACGACCAGCACTCTTTGTTTACACATTATAACAGTAAAAGACTGTACACTGTAATGTAAGCACTTTTGAAAGCCGTCTCAATTGAAATAATAATCGATAAATATATTTAATTTTAGCCGTAGACGTTAACTTCCGAGTGCGGTGGAATATACACACTGTGTTTATTACTTACATGGCAATATTTAATTAAAAATTTATTTTAATGATGAAAAATGGCTGAAAGAAAAAAGTAACTATGGCCTCAAATGTGCTGACGTTACCGTGAAAAGCCTATCGTATTTTTCTCGTCTGAATTTTGCACTGAGCACGCAGAAAAGTTAGCACCAGATCCTTTCAAGCATAGTGCCGTTAAGGACGCAGTTTGCCCTCGCGCCCAAACAATGCGCAGAGGTTCTCACTTACAGTCGTGGTTTTAAAGATGTTCAATATTTATAGGCGGTGTNCTCGCGCCCAAACAATGCGCAGAGGTTCTCACTTACAGTCGTGGTTTTAAAGATGTTCAATATTTATAGGCGGTGTTTGCATACGAATAGCATTTAAGAACATTTCCATGTCCGAATAGCAGTTTCCGTTTTCTATTCCCACATGTAGTGCTTTTTTTTAAGTTGAAAAAGGGCCAATACGAGAGTTCCACNATAGCAGTTTCCGTTTTCTATTCCCACATGTAGTGCTTTTTTTTAAGTTGAAAAAGGGCCAATACGAGAGTTCCACTATAACTTTTTATGTATCGAATTTCCAGAACAAGCTATTTAAAATAGGGCATAGGGACATGCAATGCAACACCTCTGACAATCAAGACATACGAATAGCATTTATAGTCAACTCGCGGTTAGTTCCAAATTTTCTGAAGCTCTTACAAAGTTATGCTTCAAGGATATTTCTCCGCCTCGTGCAAACAAAACTTAACAAAGTCTGGAATATTACACCTAAGGGATAAACGCACCTTGTTCATGTGCACTAAATTTAATAATATTTTGCGTGAGAACTATTTTTTNTATTACACCTAAGGGATAAACGCACCTTGTTCATGTGCACTAAATTTAATAATATTTTGCGTGAGAACTATTTTTTACTAAGCATTACCAACATATATATTTTCTGTCTGTTATCGTTCATATAAATTTTACATTAAACATTATAAGTTATATATAAAATTAAAGTAAACTTTAATTTAACCATAAATAAGANTTCATATAAATTTTACATTAAACATTATAAGTTATATATAAAATTAAAGTAAACTTTAATTTAACCATAAATAAGATATTTTTATGTTAGCAGAAGTATAAAACTCTTGTGATACATATCAATTTCAGGAAACAACAAAACACGTCATATGGGGTGACATTTCAAAGGTTTGATTTGAAAAGTGTGAATATACCGCGAATAGATTATAAATCGTGAAATTATATGGTCACAACTGAAAGTCATATGAGGCAATTCGTAGAGACAAAGACTAGAGTATATCAGTTCAGTGCCTTGCGCATAAAGGCGATCAGACATTCAATGCGCCCACCTGGGTCGTCCTTAGCGCTCCCACGTTTCTAGGCTTCGGACACGCAAAATACCTTCAGCCAGACACCACCCCATATCACTTTAACTTGCTCGTCGTAAAATATTTCTGACGCAATGATAATATTAATAAAACTATAAGAACGGNACCCCATATCACTTTAACTTGCTCGTCGTAAAATATTTCTGACGCAATGATAATATTAATAAAACTATAAGAACGATCCTGAAGGTACTCATTGAGTGAAGTGAGTGAAGAGATTTGGGCGGCTCCTAACATCGAGGTATTGAGAGCCTACGATGGTGAAGTGAGGTGGATATGGAGCAGCACTGGAATGCAAGGGTCGGGGGAAACGGGAGATCCCCGAGAAAACCCGCCGACCAGCGGCATTGTCCGGCACGATTCCCACATGCGAAAATCTGGGGGTGACTCCGCCAGGAATAGAACCCGATTCGCCGAGGTGGGAGATGAATTGTCTAAACACTACACTACTGCGGCCCCATGAAGGTACTCAGTTTTAATTATGTATGTACACTGGGAAAAATATTCTGTAACAGTCACAAGGTGTTTTGTTGATTTCACCCTACCAAATGCGGTGCACACAAAATTATTTTGTTGTTACCAGCACTAATCTTTTGTGACCACAAATATTTTTTCGTGTTGTGCCAACAAAGAATTTTGTGTTCTTCACTAAAACGTTTGGTAGTGTGAATAAGAACAAAACACTTCGTGTCCGCCACAAAATATTTTTTTCGGTGTATGCTTTACAATAAACAATTATTTCGGGGAAATTAAAATTTAACATACCGGGAAAATGTTCTGCAAAATTCGCTATCNCGATGTCGCTGGTCGGAAGGTTTTCTCGGGGATCTCCCGTTTCCCTCGCTCTTTCATTCCGGCTCTGCTCCATACCTACCACACTTCACCCTCATTGACTCTCAGGACCTTGATGTTAAGAGCCGCCCAAATATCTTCACTCACTCACCAGTTTTTTAAAAGTATTCTCTGTGGAATAAAAAATTGTAGGTATATCTGCACTCTGCTTCCTAATACCTCATGTGATATTAAATAAGATAAAATGAAAATGTTTATCGTCCCTTTGCCATATATCGTCTATCCGGATGAAAGCTTCACGCTGTTATTCTGAGAGGACCTATTCAATGAGTGTACAGCGGCCGTTGCATTTGACTCCCGTGCGTTCATCGATTTACTGCACAAGTCAGGTTCCAGGTTACTAATTAATTGTCCCTCATTTCAGTTCTTCTTTACTGCACAATTGATTTTTCATAACACGGCTGTATTCACTGATGTCGATATTATACGTTGTTGGACAAACGTAAGATGATTTAATTTTCAAAGTTACGGTGTTGATTTTCCCAGTGAACACCTAATATTATAACTAATACCTTACTTATCTNACTAATACCTTGCTTATCTGCTTTCGCAAGTAAGTTCAGAGAAATACTAATATTTTGCACCTTATACGCTTCAAGTTATTAGGATTGTAATGAACAATCTATAAGAACAGGGTCAGTAGCAACTCAACACGCAAGAAGCGCGTTTTTATGTACCACAGACACACTGTAACATACACTCAATAATCAGATCATATTATCTTTATAAATATTTTGCAATCGAACACAGCACTGCTGTCGAGGAATAAAATACATTTATAAACTATAAAAGTGGAATTATTAAGTTAATTTTTTTTTGATATCGTGTTGGTATCAATAGGGGGAAAAAATAATACCAATTTAAATTCTGTGAATGCTTTGAATAAATAACCTTACATGTAGATTATTGGTTGTTGTTTGCAGCATTCATTTTCTTCGAAAAAGAGGCGTTTGGAAAGAAGCATGAGCGGTTTGCTCAGAACTGCATAATGAGGCCTGGGTTTTGCGAAACNACTAATCTTTTGTGACCACAAATATTTTTTCGTGTTGTGCCAACAAAGAATTTTGTGTTCTTCACTAAAACGTTTGGTAGTGTGAATAAGAACAAAACACTTCGTGTCCGCCACAAAATATTTTTTTCGGTGTATGCTTTACAATAAACAATTATTTCGGGGAAATTAAAATTTAACATACCGGGAAAATGTTCTGCAAAATTCGCTATCCGAGAAGTTTATTAATTCGCATGTTGAAATCTTGCCGGACGATGCCGCTGATCGGCGGGTTTTCTCGGGGATTTTCGGTTTCCCCCGCTCTTTCATTCCGGCTCTGCTCCATACCTACCACACTTCACCCTCATTGACTCTCAGGACCTTGATGTTAAGAGCCGCCCAAATATCTTCACTCACTCACCAGTTTTTTAAAAGTATTCTCTGTGGAAANTCAGGACCTTGATGTTAAGAGCCGCCCAAATATCTTCACTCACTCACCAGTTTTTTAAAAGTATTCTCTGTGGAAAAAAAAATTGTAGGTATATCTGCACTCTGCTTCCTAATACCTCATGTGATATTAAATAGGATAAAATGAAAATGTTTATCGTCCCTTTGCCATAGATCGTCTATCCGGATGAAAGCTTCACGCTGTTATTCTGAGAGGACCTATTCAATGAGTGTACAGCGGCCGTTGCATTTGACTCCCGTGCGTTCGTCGATTTACTGCGCAAGTCAGGTTCCAGGTTACTAATTAATTGCCCCTCATTTCAGTTCTTCTTTACTGCACAATTGATTTTTCATAACACGGCTGTATTCACCGATGTCGATATTATACGTTGTTGGACAAACGTAAGATGATTTAATTTTCAAAGTTACGGTGTTGATTTTCCCAGTGAACACCTAATATTATAACTAATACCTTGCTTATTTGCTTTCGCAAGTAAGTTCAGAGAAATACTAATATTTTGCACCTTATACGCTTCAAGTTATTAGGATTGTAATGAACAATCTATAAGAACAGGGTCAGTAGCAACTCAACACGCAAGAAGCGCGTTTTTATGTACCACAGACACACTGCAACATACACTCAATAATCAGATCATATTATCTTTATAAATATTTTGCAATCGAACACAGCACTGCTGTCGAGGAATAAAATACATTTATAAACTATAACAGTGGAATTATTAAGTTAATTTTTTTTTTGATATCGTGTTGGTATCAATAGGGGGAAAAAATAGTACCAATTTAAATTCTGTGAATGCTTTGAATAAATAACCTTACATCTAGATTATTGGTTGTTGTTTGCAGCATTCATTTTCATCGAAAAAGAGGCGTTTGGAAAGAAGCATGAGCGGTTTGCTCAGAACTGCATAATGAGGCCTGGGTTTTGCGAAACNTCGAAAAAGAGGCGTTTGGAAAGAAGCATGAGCGGTTTGCTCAGAACTGCATAATGAGGCCTGGGTTTTGCGAAACTCTCTGCGTGTGCTTCGCTAAGTGCTCAGAGGAACGGTAATGTCATAGTGTCCCAAGTAATTTCCGAAACAATGCCCCACAGTCAAATACTGCGCACTTACTCACGCTGCCAGAAAATGAAAAAGAAGACGCCGTCTGTCGTAACTAACGAACTCTAATGGCTAACTCACGTGTTTCCCTTACAATGCTCAATTGTGTCGTTTAAACCTGACCGTTTCAAGCTCTACTAGGAAGAAGTGAGCGTCAGTAAACATTGTGAAAAAAAAAAAAAAATTAACTTGTGTTTTTAACTTTCTTGTACGCCGTGGCACATCTTTATATGTCGTATTTTTTTATGATGGCAACGAAATTGAAATGCAGCTAGCAGTTGTGACATGTCTCAGAATTCTGTACAATACGTAAATCACGAAACTCTTCTGTGAGATACAGTATAAAAGCAAGTGTATATTTACACATTAAAATTTCGGCAATTGTCCATTACAGTGAGTATTTTGCGAAAAAAATAACATATTTGTAATTTTACACAAATATTTTACGAATACGTAGTTGCACACACATCTATGTTTAAAACAAGAAGTTACTGATATAACTAATGAGATTAATTTCCTCAACATAGCTGCAATTAATTTATAAATAATTTCTTAAAAGCTAAGTTGGTAGGAAGGACTTGACTTCTCTTTGAAAGCAATAACTTTAGAAATGAAAACAGAAACTTATGCAGCAGTTGTGAGACAATTACAAATACACACATGCCTTACCCGGGACTTGAATACAGAAAACCTCGTACTTTAAGCTAGCGTGCAATCCATTGAATTACGTAGGTCGGATTCGGAACGCCAACTTCGGATTTAATCAGTCTAATGTTTCGAATGATGGGGTTTACTAACCTAAACTATTAACAGTGCCTTTATTTTGAAAATAAGTGACTGAGCCACATAAACATGTAGGTTTACATGGCCTACCGTAGCGCTACTTGTGTGAAGAATATTATGGTAATCGGTGGTTTGGTCCCTAAGATATTACATAAAAAAACTTCATTTTCTTACTTGATGCTATTGTTCTAAATTTCCATAAAAAGAGACTTTACAAACGATCTTCTAATGTATACTGCATACATACAAATTTTTGCTGAATTGAGTTCAATTGTTTAAAATATATAGGTTAACCTTTCCTAAATGATTTATGAAGCAGTCATTTTGACCGTCGTTGTCTGACACATTTAAAACATGAAAATTTACATGGCCTTCTGTAGCATTTATGGTGTGCACAATTTGGTACAAATTTATTTGAAATTTTTCAGTGTAACATTTGGTGGAAATCGGTCGAATGGTCCTTGAGACATGGTNATTTGGTACAAATTTATTTGAAATTTTTCAGTGTAACATTTGGTGGAAATCGGTCGAATGGTCCTTGAGACATGGCATAAAAACTCCATAATTTTCATCTGGCGATCCTCATAAATGGAGGACAAAAAGCAATGTGTTAGCAATTTCGATGATAGTATACTGCCAAAATACAAAGTTATGTTAAAATAGATCACATAGTTTCGTAGATANGTGTTAGCAATTTCGATGATAGTATACTGCCAAAATACAAAGTTATGTTAAAATAGATCACATAGTTTCGTAGATATCATCCACAAAACTAAAATATTTTATAGCCACCATTCTGAGAATAAGTATATCATACTTTAAAAAGTACATTTATTGTTATGGCCTACCACAGTACAACATCTTCACCAAATTGTGTAAGAATTGGTAGATTGTTTCCCGAGATACGAGATAAAATCATTACTTTTTATTGGTAGGGCTATCATACAAAATGGCAGAGAAATGAGTCTCTGCATAGACAAATTTGATGGTTTTCATATGTTTACCAGCATACATAGTTAAGTTGATATTTGTTTCGTTAATACAATAAACTGAGCTAAAATATTGATATAGCCACCATTCTGAAAATACGTGCTAGACCTTCATAACACATTAAATTTTACACCACCTGCTGCAGTATTATCTGTTTGCCAAATTTCGAAGGAATCTGTCAATTGTTTCCCGATATATGACAATAAAACTTTATTTACTGGCATGGCACTATTTTACAATATGGCGAACAAAATATGTTCCATGTAGATAAAGTCGATATTTGTCATGTCTACTGCCAGCATACAAAGTTATGGTGAAATTTATTACATGGTTTCGACGATATAGTATTCTAAGGTAAAATGGCTATATTGCATCTTACTCCTGCAGTACCCGAAAAGGACATTGATGGGGGTGAAAAAAAATGCGTGTCTGGCATTTAGCTCGCAACAAAATTTTTTTTTTTTTTAAACTATTATTAGGTATTTTATTTACGAAAATTATGACGTGTGCAAAAGTGTTTATGTATGATCAACATAAAACTGCATTTCCTTTAACTTATCATTGTGTTATCTATCTTATGACTTTTCTTCCTTTGGCTCTCTAGAGCCACGTTACTTAACTTTTTNTTTAACTTATCATTGTGTTATCTATCTTATGACTTTTCTTCCTTTGGCTCTCTAGAGCCACGTTACTTAACTTTTTATTTTGTATTTATTACTTTCCATACGATTTGATTGATTATTGTTTTACATGATTATAACCTATATTTTATTNTTTTTATTTTGTATTTATTACTTTCCATACGATTTGATTGATTATTGTTTTACATGATTATAACCTATATTTTATTTTACTGCCAAGCTGCTCGGAAGGTGAGTGTGGCGCGGTTGATCCTGTCATCCATTCTGACTCTAGCTTAAATATGGCGGTTATTCTCTATATTCTAAGGTGTATATTCCTTCTCTAATTTTTTAATCTATTGTGTAGTGGCTCTACAATATATTAACTATATCCATCTCTTCGTCAGGTGGTAGCCGGGAGGGGGGCCCGTGGACCCATTTTCGATCCTCCTCCCCCCACATAAGCATTCCTTCAGTCTGGATTCTCGTCGTTTTAATTCTCGTGTTTCATGTTCCATTGCCAAGTCAGTATATTTCCAGTCTCTATTAACCTGGTTCCTTGCATAGGCCATTGTTCCTCCATTTTTCGTATTGTACGTTGCCAGGTCTGCATCATGTCTTCTAAATTATTCAGGGTAGTAAGCAAAATATTCGTTTGGTTAAAGAAATTAGCACAATGGACTGTTTACATCGTGTTATAGGCTGTTCACGGTAAACCGAGCACTTTTGAAAGCCGTACTTAAGATCTACTTGTATTCACGCTGTGTATTATTCCGCTTCACGTAAAAGTAACTCTGCCATGGGTCTCATCACTTTATTTACGCGCCAGCCAAGCGAAGCTGCACGTGAAATTATTAGGAAAGTAAACATTTTACAAATATTCTAATTCTTACACTTAAATGCATTAAAAAAATAAAAAGTGAAATAAACTATTTTAGTTTTTAGAAATGTTTACCTAACACTTTTAATTCTACGTTAAGACATGGAACTACTTTGCCTCTATCGTTACCAACTTTACTGGGTGCATGCAAATCATTGCGCCCGTTAAAATATATGCCGGAAGGAACAGTGACTTTTTTTCTACGGTTGATTTCGAAAGTGCTCACTTTATCGCGAACAGCCTTTACACATGACAAGTAACTTTAATTGATACTCAGTCAATTCGCCAAACCGTTGGTTGACAGCCGAACAGTAATAAAATTTGTCTGGTCGATAAGCATGTCTGGTGTGATGCAGACCCATAGCATGGTTATAAGTTAGAATACAAGGACCGACAAAACTAGTATTCTACTAGTGGTAACATAGACTAGATCAGTACACATAGACTAAATGGCTTGGCGATTCTTTTGATGTGAGCATACTCTTCTGCCGATTACCTGCGCGGGGCTCTGGCAACGGGTTTTGTGTCTGATTGGCTACTGCATGCTGCAAACGTTTCCCTATTTGCTAGGCTGCCGGCTGGTGAGTAGGTTAACATGCGCTGATTGGCGAATTGCATTAAAAAATTTCACTGTCCAGCGACACCGTTTTGGAGGCATGTTCAATTGGAGTTCGCGGTATAAGTGGCTGCATGTTTCACCTCTGTGTTGGTATGCCTATAATATAGTGCACTTGTGGTTTCTCCCAACTTTTCTGAAGACCTGTTTATATTAAACTTTTAGGGTATTCCTCCACCTCATACAAACAAAGCTTAACTATGTCTAGAAAATTACACCTAAGGGACAACGCACCGAATTCGTGCTCTTATATTATTTATGAGTCTTCCATGCCAAAAATGGGGCTCTAGGGACGTAACAAGTTATTGACAAAAGTTACGTTATGAACACTATATAAAAGGGGTTTACTAAACATTACGGTTGTACGATATTATTTCAATATAAACATTACGAAGAATGCGTGGGAGGAGCTATACAACTATACTAAAGTATTAATTTATATTAAATTATAAAGATTTAACAAGCCACGTTCTGAGTTAGTCTAATTGGAGAGTCCCCGCCGTGTTTATGATTCCGGAGTCTGATTAAGATGGCGCAAGTCGACGGCCTGACACACCCATCTTCAATGGTCGTATCGTTCCAATGGCCCGATTACAAAAGACACCGCCCACGGACTACACTGTCCTATGTCGGCTGCGTTGTCCCCGTTTCCTTGCCGGTGGAGGGGATTTCTGTGTTTTATGATTTCATAACTAATTTCAGCAATCGCGGCGCGTGTCCTGGATAAATATGTGAAGGTGTGATCAGGCAGGCCGCTCAGCCAAGGCCTGATCACAACTAGTAACAGTGCGCACTCGGCGCAATAATATTTTGCATAAGAACTATTTGTTACTAAGCATTGCCAGCACAGCTGTTTTCTCACTGTTTAATTTATATTAATTATAAATTTAATATTATGCTTTATAGATAAAATATAAGAAAAAGTTAAATTTAACAAAAAATAAGGTACCTTTATGTTAACAGAATTATAAAACGCTTGCGATACAGGGCGTATTGAGGAAATAACTAAACCCGTCATACTTGGCGTGATTTTACAAAGGCTGGATTCAAAAAGTGTGAAGAAACCGCGAATAGACTATAGAAGATGTTGTCTCCACTGCCAAACCTCAAAGAGTGAACAGTTGAATAACTAAAAAGGGGCTACAATGGCACAGTGGTTTGAGCGATCGTCTAACCAAGGCGAACCGGGTTCGATTCCCGGCAGGGTTGCTCCAGAATTTTCGTACATGGTAATCGTGCCGGACGATGCCACTGATCTGCGGGTTTTCTCGGGGATCACCTGCTTCCCCCGCCCTTTCATTCCGGCGCTGCTCATTACGCACCTCGCTTCACCCTCATCGGCTTTCAAGGCCCCGCTGTTAAGAGCCACCCAAATATATCCACTCCACGCCCTGCCCTCCAAACCCCTTTCTCAAGGATTGTTTTTATATCCACGAATGTGGCCGTGTGATGTACCTAAAGGCCGTCTTTCTCGCAGCTGCACTTGTAACTCCGGCACTTCTTCCCCTTAACCAGGAAGGGAACCCGCCCCTGGAGTTTGGCGAAAAATTGTCCCAAGTTAACGCCATTTCCCCCCTTCAAATATTTGATCGACCCGACTAACGAAAGGAAACACTTCCGGTCACGTGTTCACCAGATCCTATTTCCCGTGGAGTAAAAAATTTTTCCCTAAACATTTAGCTTTCACCTTTACAAACACGTTGGCTACATGTGTGTTTGCGATCAGGCTGCCTTAAGTCCTAGCATACGCAGAAAACATCTTCAGTTAATGAATGAAAGGTTTTATGAGGTTAATATGAAAGTTGTAAACCAGTATTGGCCTGGGCCCCTATTCTGTAACTTTTTACCGTATTTATATAGGGAAATACTATACGTAACGACATTTACGAGACGAAGTTATACTCTATAATTCAAAATGTTGCCACGGCTGCCTTTCAAATGCCACGCGACTGTCTTTATACAGCGTGCTTCCGAACAAACTCCAGCAGGTTATTCCTGACGAAAAGTAAGACAAAAATATCTGTACCACTTTGTCCCTAAAATGATTACTAAAGGAGCTACGTGCCCCCTATAAACCACGGTTTTGAATGTAATTGGGTTTTAGGAACTACTCACGATTAAGCAACAAATCGGTGAATAGTGTTTTGTAGAACTGAGATCTTATACCTGTGAAAATGCGTTTGGTAATACCCCCCGTCATCATGAAAGTAGGGGTTGCCACCCTGTTTTTTGCATGAAAAATGTGAACAATATGCTGTAAGCAATTTATTGACATGACATAAGATTTAGCACATCGTAACGAACAAAAATGGTCGTCTTGTCGGAATACTCTCAGGTGAACCGTTTTCGCGAAATCCTTTCGGATAGTAGGTATGCGAAACAGAAGGAGAAAGGCCAGCGCGTTAGGCAATACGCAATTCACGGGAAGGTGCAGCACCACTTGTAATTTAACTGCACGATACGCTAGTTAAAACGTGATAGCACTCGTATTTTTAACGTGCAAAGAGTAATGGCCGTGTGCTGGGTTTGACTCCGGCTGGGTTGCATTCACAAAAGTAAAGTAGCACAATGATCACAATGCAGATACTGTACTTCGTAATTTATTGTATTGAAACAGTACAAATAACCTACGTTTACAAACGTAAAACACTAACCACACTGTTCACAGGAACTGCTCTAAGGTCCTACCATGGGCTTCAAGACAGGCATGCATCGCCGCGATATTGACTGATGCACGCGATGGAAAACACCGGGCATCGCTCGTATGCTGTCGGCAGCTGCTTGCATCCTCTGGACCAGATCATCCCGTGATTCTACCAGCGAGGCACACACAACATATTCCATGTGTCCCCACACGAAAAAAATCCAGTGGTGACATATCCGGCGATCTTGCAGGCCATGACACAGGACCTCAATGGTCAACCCAGCGAGCACCAAATGTATCTGAAAGGTACGCACGCACATCTCTTGAAAAGTGGGTGGGTACACCGTCATGTTGGTACCACATACTATGACGAATATTAAAGTAGAATGGGAGCTGGAATCCTGGTTACTCCGCAACCATCAACACACACGAACATGACATGAATTTTAAATTAATGTAGCATAAAATATTTGAAATTTTATTTTTAAGAAGATAAATCAATTTTAATCAGTGCAAAATATTATCATCGAAATACATTTATTTCACAGTAATTTTAAAAATACATTTTAATAATCTCTTAGAATCCGTTAATTTTCTATTAAGTTCATTGATATTTGTTCTCCTAAAAAAAAATTCGGGATCAATTTTGTTTCAAAGAAAAGAGTAAACTTTCGTCTATGGTTTTTCATGATGCCATAAGCAATTATCAATAAAAAGTCCGAGGAAAAATATTATCGTTAGTAGTGTTTTTTAAACAATTTTTTATATCTGGCCACATAATATAAAGTTAAAGACTTGGAAAGACGAACTTTTGAAAAACTATAGATATTACTTACCATTTTAATACAGTTTTATCTTCACGTAGATAGGACGAATCGTTTTCGAAGGACAGGTTTTTACGGCCCGAAGGCCGGCACACCCTCCATCCTCCCGCACTACAACTGTACTCTGATGAGTAAGACAGTGCACTACACTTTCTCCCCTTCTCTCTTCGGGCTGTTCTAGTTTCATAGTGCCTGTACTCGGTATTCTACCGGTTTCCTCGGTAAAAACCTGCCCTCCTCGCCAATAAGAGATATTCCGACTTCCTTACTAAAGAGCCTTTACCCGAATACTCCTTTACGGGTCATAAAAAATTTGCTCTTCTTGCCACTTATCATATTGCTCTAGTATTCTACCAATTTTTGTGGTAAACTCGTTCCATATTTTGTGAAGAGCTTTACCCGTCATTACATTCTGTAGTCTTAAAGTGAATGCCCTTAACTTCAGTGATTTCCTCCAGCCAATGTCTAATGTCCTCTGTCTTGAGACATTCCGAGATCACATGTTGGACTGTGTCGTCCACTCCACACAAATCACACAACGGAGATTGCACGAGCCACAGCCAGTGAAGCTTCGCCTTGAAGTTTCCATGGCCCGTGTCAAGCTGCATACTGTAATTATTAATGGCAATACATTTACTGTCGAGTCTTTCCTTAATGTTAGGCAGCAGCTCGTGAGTTATTCTTCCACGTTCAGAAGAATCCCATCACTCTTGTCAATCCTGGAGAACATCATACATAATTTCTTCCTTGGATTCCTTCGACAGTTCTTGCTGCCCGCGCTCTTGACACTGTTTTCTATGCTCTTGCAAAAGTCAACAGTGCCGCCCTTTGAGCACTGATTAGCTTCCTCTTGTGCCTTGCAATTTCCGCTCTGTGGTAACACATCACTGCTCCGTATGTTATTACTGCCTCAAATACTGCCTTATAAACTGTTGTTAGTGTACTGTAGTTGAGGCCCCAACTAGTGTTCCCAATTATTTTTAGTTTATGTTAGTTTTCGAAGGACAGGTTTTAAGGCCCGAAGGCTAGCACACCCTCCATCCGCCCGCACTGCAACTGTACTCGGATGAGTAAGACAGTGCACGGCACTTTCTCCTCTTGGTCTCTTCGGGCCATTCACTTTCTTGATGCCGTTACTCGGTTTATCTACCGGGTTTCTCTTAAAACCTGTCCTCCTCGCCAATCAGAGATACTCCGACTTACTTTTTATGAAGCCTTTACCTGAGTACCCCTTTATGGGTAATCAGAAATTTGATCTCTTTGCCAAATATCGTACTCCTCTAATCTTTTGCCAATTCTTGTGGTGAATTTATTCCAAAGTTTGTTGAGAACTTTGTTCGTCAGTACATTTCCCAGATCTAAGTGAATGCCCTTTTCTTCCATCTCGACTTCCAGCCAGCTCCTGATGTCTTCAGTCTTCAGACATTCCATCATTACGTGCTGGACTGTGTCGTCGACTCCACATACGTCACACAGTGGAGATCCCACGAGCCCGAAGCCATGCAACTTCGCATTAAAGTTTCCATGACCAGTGTACAGTTGCATACTGTAATGGTTTATGGATATCCATTTGCAGTCCATTCTGGTTCTTATACTTGGGATCAACTCGTAAGTATATCGGCCCTTCTCCGATGTATCCCATCTGTGCTGCCACTGGTCCATGATTTCTTCCATTAGGATGTCCTTTGAATCTTTGCACAGCCCCGCGACTCGAGATCTCTCCACCGTGAGACCCCTATACTTAACCAATAGGTCAATTGGCAGTACTCCAAACAACACTAGGAGCGACTCATTAGGGACTGTTTTGTACGCTTTTGCAACGGTCAGCAGTGCCGCCCTCTGAGCACTGATGAGCCTCCTTTTATGTCGAGTCAGCTCGGCTCTGTGGTATCACATCACAGCACCGTATGTTACTATTGCTTCAAAAGTGGCTCTGTATATTGTTCTGAGGGTCGAGTAACTCAGACCCCAGCTAGTGTTTCCAATACGTTTTAGTTTCTGAAATACCACTATGGCCTTTCTAGAAACATACTCAACATGTTTAAGGAAGCTCATATTCTCATCCATGATGACTCCCAGGTACTTGAACTCGTGCACAGTTTTCGAAGGACAACTTAACTACTCTAGTTATCGTAAATTTAGCTTCGGATGTGCTGCTGTTGGTGTGTGGTGGCGTATTATGCAACTAATAGCAGTGGCCACCTGCTGTGAATGGAAACTTGGCAGTTATGTAGACAAAGTGGCTCCCAGAAACTGTCTGACGCTTGAGAACCAGAGAATGATGAATGTCTACATAAAAAGTACTGTGTAAAGCAGCATTTCCATAGCATTATCTCCGTATTGCTATGTATTTCGTAACCGCATTCGTACAAAAAACATCAGTTCGTGGCATATAAGACTGCTTTCGAAACCAATTACTACAACAAATTTATATTACAACAAATTTATATTTTGATTCCAGGTGGTGCTGTAGGCGAAAGAAATATAACAAGTACGATGTTATTGAAATGGCTCAAAGCGAATACGAATATGTAACCAGTCTATACACGGGAAACATTTTTTAATTGTTGTTTATTAAAGTCTATATTTATGATAAGCGTCCGGGGAGAGGAAGAGAAGGTCGGCATATAATAAAAAATAACCTAACTTTAAACTAAAAAAATGATACAGCCCCGTGTATTTTTTGGGATTCGAACATAGGATGTTTTGTACTGTAAGGTGATGCTCCAGCCAACTATGCTACCCATAGAAGTTTACTATAATGGAATAATATTATTTAATATGTCAAATTAGATGCTAATAGTCTTACATGCCCTGATGACTAAAAGTTTGATGTGTGGCGTAATTAGGAGTATTATTTAGAGCGGCACTGTCACCAACCAACCCCCCTCCCCCCGAAATCTTAAACCACTGTAGGGGCTTTGGATGACACATGCTGCCCATTTACAAATCCGATGTCAAGCAGAGAGGTAGAAATGTGCTTCCAGGCCCTTACACGTGTCCTGCAGTGCAGGCCCCCCACCCTCCTCTCCACTCTTCCCTCTAGCAAGCCCCATGAGATTTGTGAATGCCAAGAAATCACGAGATAGTCAGGCATAATTCGCCTGAAGTCAGAAAACACGCACCGAGAAACAGCTGACAAGCTGAAACTGGTGCCACAAATCCTCCTCCCCCCTTAGCTAACCACGGGACAATGTGGACACACACCGTGGAAGAATAGCTGACAGGGTAAGTTTCAAACCGTCTTACCCCCACCACCCCCCAACCTTCAGGAACCATGGCACGTTTTAGAAGTGCATTGTACTGCTTCCTCCCACCTTCCCCCTCCTCCCAACAAGGGGAAACGTGTAGGAAATTAGGGAGGGAGTCGAGAAAGGATATAGGCCTCTTTGCAGGGAGGGTGGGGAACAGTACGTCAGAGGAGTCAGTCGTTATCAACGCAGAGTTCGTCAGTACCGCACAGAGAGGTCAGTCGCGCCGAGAGAGTTAGGCCGGGAGATAGAACCCGGCCACGTCCGTCAGTCGAAGTAACGAGCAGCAAGTGGCGCGGAGTTCAGTACCGCCACCCCGGAATGCGCAGGTAGTAAGTCGCGACATTAAGGGGTCAGCCAAATCGGGATGCAAGACAAAGGGCCGAATCAGAGACAGTTACCAGAGTCACATCGGACGAGTATTTTCACCACATCGGGACGTGAGTTAGCCAGCCAGTTACCGCATAAGTCAGTCAGTTTCCAGTCGGACAGTTCCAAAGCACCGAGAAGGCGGAGTCGAGTGGTGAACTTCAACGGAAGTGCCATGTCGAGATAGTGGTATTGTCCAGTGCAGCCCGTAGCCGCGAAGGACTTGTGGGGGTCCGCACATGGGGTCCCTCACCAGGATGTGGTAGGGTAGCAAGCAGTCAGTTACTACCCTACACCAAGAACAGGAGTGAGTGGTGACCTTCACCGCGAAGCACCATGTTAAGAGGAAGCCAGCTACGTGCAACAAGCCAACCAATGTAATCCAGGCGGCCAAAATTATATTTGTGTGAATTAACCAAGCATACGATGGTACCGAAAATACATTAGTTTATGTGGCCGCGAAATATCGATGTTCATATAGTACAACATTTTGAAATTTTTAATTAAATCTAAGTGCTTCCTGTAGCATTTGTACTTTAGATAATTGTATGTTTAAATGTAATTGAAAAAATGTGTTTTCGTAATGAAGCGTAATAATTTAGGAAAACACTTAATTATGCCAATGACTGCTCAAAAAAGTTGGCAGAAAATTTTGTTTTGTAATTCTGCACGCAATTTTATAGGCTTACAATTTTTGCTTGTTCACGGAGTAACCACTAAACCCTACCCCCCCTTTTTTTCTTTTTTTCGACTTTCGAAACACCCTCATCAGGAAGTCAGTAGCCAAGGCAAGTATAATTGCCAGTAGCTAGATCAGAAGAAGAGAGGGGAATGGGTGTACCTTGCACATACGAGTATTTTGACCTCGAGACCATTCGCAATATCTTACCACAATACTAGAAAATAATCTCATCTATTTTGGGGAAAGACAGAGAATGGCCTCTTAAATTTTGAGCTATACTCATTCTAGTGTCTAGTTTACTGACGCATGGTATATTGTAAATATTTAGAAGCACCACTGTCACACCACACGCCATATTATCCCCCGCCAGGGCCTCCTGGTTAACACGTGCCCAGTAGACATGTACTGTGAGGTCAGGCCGGACTGCCGAGGCTGTACAAGCAATTAACACGTGCCAAGGTTATGCCGAGAGAAGGGCTGACAATGTTTGGCAGTTGCCGAGGGGTCCCCCCCCCCCACGAGAGAACATGGACATGTGCAGAGGAAATGCTGAGGTAAGCTAGAGTTATGCCAACACACCTCTAGTTAGACGCGGGAGAAGGGCTGACGGTGATTCGCAGTATCGCCACGGGTCCCAACCCTCCCTTCTCCTTCCCACAACACGGGAGACATGTGTGAGGATCTGGGGGGGGGCGACGAGAGAGGTTAAAAACCAACTTGCGGGACAATAAGGGGATCAGTCGGGTCAGTCAAATCGCACACTCATAGGTGGCCGTCGAGTGGGGGCTCTCCAAGAGCTTCACATCGGGACAAGTCGTATCACCAAGCCAGGATGCGAGGCAGTCGAGTGAGTCAGTCGGCCAAGGCCAGGGATCGGACCCCAGCAGAATCAGTGATGTAGAGTCAGTTGTGCGGCGGCCACGTCGTGATGCAGCAGACAGGTGGGGGCTCGCCAGGAGCTCCAAGCCTGGATGCGAAGTCAGTTGGTCATGCGATGCCGAGAGGGAATCAGTCAATCAGTCAGTCAGTGATATTGCACACCAAAAAGGTGACAGTCGGGTGGAAGCTCGCCAGGAGCACCAGATCGAGATGCAGAGTGCGATACTGAGAATGGGATTCAAGTGGTGGCCTCACGAGGGTCACCACGCTGAGAGGAAGTAGAGAGAGCCAGAAGGCGATGATCGGGTGGGGTCTCGCCAGGAGTACCACATCGGGACGCAAAGTGCGACACTGAGAGCGAGATTTGAGTGGTAGTCTGAATGAAGGGCGCCATGCCGAGAGGAAGTAGATGGTGCTGGAAGGCGATGGTCGGGTGGGGACTCGCCAGGAGCACCACATCAGAATGTGGAGTGCGATACCGAGAAGGAGAGTCGAGTGGTGGCCTCATCATGAGGGGCGCCATGCTGAGAGGAAGTAGATGGTGCTGAAAGGCGATGGTCGGGTGGGTGCTCGCCAGGAGCACCACGTCGGGATGCAGAGTCCGATACCGAGAGCGGGAGTCGAGTGGTAGACTGAACAAAGGGCGTCATGCTGAGAGGAAGTAAATGGCACCAGAAGGTGATGGTCGGGTGGCCGGCTCGCCAGGAGCACCATGTCGGGATGCAGAGTGCGAAACCGAGAACAGGAGCCGAGTGGTGGCCTCACGAGGGACACCATGCTGGGAGAAGAGTCAGTCAGTCTAGTGAGTCAGTGATGTAGAATCAGTCGGGCCGGGATGCGAAGTTGGATCAGTCGTATCGAAGGGTCATCGGAAGAGTCCTTCGTGGATAGCCGTCATCGAGACCGAAGGATCAGCCCGAAGGAGGAAACCAGCGGAGTCCACCACGCCAACTAGAACGAGCCTGTGAAGGGCCGCCCATCGTACCAGACCTCAACCTACCGCCGGAACAACACCCAATAACAGAAACAGCTAAGTACCAGTATCGTCGCTCAGAGACATTCCCCGATGCCTAGCGTTCCTCATGGCGTTGGAAACATTAGCACAAATACTTTAATCTGCCCTTAAGGCTCCTAACTCGCAAGGTCCCGTGCCTGGTAAATGTAACTCGTACTCTACAAACCATCCTGTATACCACAGGTGGTGAGTAGCGTCATTACATTTCTTATTATTTGCAGTTAATTTACTGTAAACATATATTTTCTATTACGTTCAATTGTGCAATATAAAAGTGAATAGTTACACAATGGCGATAAAAAACTGTATTATAGTTTTGTACCACGTTATTAAAACCTAAGTCATATATTTTAGTAATATGTTTAGTTAATTAATTTAAGTCATCCATCTAATCACGAACGCGGCTACACTCAGGTAGTAAATACTAAAATTTTAAATAAAAGGGTGTTTCTTCCTTTATGAATTCTTTGTTTTGGCGAAACTGGCTATGATGCTGCTATTCTGTTACATTGTTTCGAGACATTCAAATTTTGAGGCTAATCTTACAGTTACGCAAAGATTCACAAGAAGAATTTCTATTTCTTCTAATTTATATTTGGACTTGAATTAAATGGCAACGAATACAGTTTAAACTACGTCATAATGATGCATATTTAAAAATAAGTGAAAGTAAATAATAAACAATTAATGCAATCATATGAATTAGTATTTGCAAACAGTCTTGAAACAGTAGAGATTTCCGCTGGATGAGGTGACTTTTCAGACTGTTGGTGTGCCAAGTGAGGTATTTGACCGAAATAATTGCGTTAGTTACTTTTATATGATGTTAACAAAGATTTAAATGTGTTTTCCCACGAAGCGATGTAACTAACATTTATGTCGTTTTGAAGTCAGCTATAACGGGACGGCATAGATGAGCTCATCATTATGCCCACACTATTTCAGTAACAACAAAGCCATTTTTATTGTATATAATAGAATTAATAAAAGTTATAATAATATCACAGGGTCCATCGAAGTATTATTTACGATAGAGCTGCTTAGGAAAATAACTGTAGTTTTTTTTCCTCAACAGGAAGGAGTCATGAAGAGTTGCTACAAGCATTACGGTATCAATATTACTATTGTGGAAATTCTTTTAGTGCAAGGTGTAATGCATGCCGAGATGCGAAGCTGTGTTTACCTGCAGTGATGTCCTGTATAAACATAACAAGAAGTGCAAAAACTATGTTTGTCGTTCATTGGGAAGCATGTTCATGTATTGTGGCAAGACATTAGCTAACCGTACCAGTGCCAAATGTCATGAAGATAGAACTGCTCATTTGCAATCGTCTTCAAGACCTACCCATGTGATAACTATTCTGAGATAAATGCGAATATTGTGAATTTTAACCCTCACAGTCGAACCACACTGCTGTAGTCCCCCTGTGCCGACGGTTTTACAGACGATAAGTCTTCAACCATTAATTCTGTCTTCAGATTGAAGCAAAGTACACGATCGTAGTGGATGAACTTAGTCGTAACGATCTGCTTTCCACCATCACGCTCGTCGACGAAATGACATCCGTTTTTATATGATGCTCGCTTGTATGCTGTTCACACTGCATGCTAGTTTGCGTTGCCCGTCTCAGGCTGCCTCAGTTGATGACTGCTGGCTGTGTGGTGCAGACGTCAGCTTGGTTGCTGTACTGAAATATGTTACCTTATCAGGCCGATCGCTGACTAACCTGCGGAGTTGACAATTCGGCCTCTCAACTTCTTTACACTCGTTCAACTTTCAGTGTTGTAGGTATTTTATCTTTCTTTTGCTGCTACTGTTCGCTCCCGATGTGTCATACACCCGCTCCTGGGATGTGGTGTGCCTGTATCGGTAGAACTACCTTGAAAACATTGTAGGCATGAGAGACAGTCAAGAATCTCTTCGTCCTGTTCCAGATAGACAGGTGAGTGTTTGTATATGGATATCATTTCGTGTTGTGCATATGCGAGAAGGAATTATTTAGATAAGTGTGCAAGCTCGGTATCTTTGTCAAGTACTGCAAGTGATTTAATATTTCCATATGCATGTTAGCTGATAAAAGTTTTCTGACCACTAGAACAGCAACCCGTAATTTTCACTATGTCCTCTCGACGAGAGAAAGAAGTTTTGAGCTATGTGTAGTGGTACGAACTGCTTTTTTTATAGACCTAAAAGTGCGCAGGGTGGACAGAAGCGATTTCCTCTTCCAACACCAGTTTATTAGAACCGATATTTTAAAGTGACATGTTAATATTTACAGCTCGATGAATTCAAACGAAATAAATTGTTACCTTGTACTGTATAACTGAATTCCTCTCGTAAAGGGACATGCATTGTAATATTTTATTGCAATGGTTGGTAAGTGCTTATAATTTTTTTCCCTTATATCATGGCTTTACTTCAGTTTGCATCAGCGTGTGACAGTGTTGTCCTTATCGTTCCCGAGCTTCACAATGGGAATTTTTTTTCGCCTAACATAACGTACAGCGCACGTTGATCACGCAATAAACATTTATTAATAAATGCGTATATCTATTTTCTTTTATAATTCCTTTTTTTTAATCTGTATGCCTCAGCATGTAACATTGTTGTCTCTCTTGAAAAAATAATAGTTTAAAAGTATGTGATTTCTTATATACTTACAGTTCTGGTACTATAAATGTTACATATTTAAATATATAAATCTATATACATACTGAATATAGTATTTAAAATGGTAAAAATTGTTACATTTCACTGTATAACTGAATTCTTCTCGTAAAAGGAAGTGTATGTGTGACTCGGCTGGTCTGCCAATCTAGAACCTGATGCATCTCTCTCTCGGCTAGTGTTCTGTGCCATCCATTCCACTTATCGAGACATGCATGGTGTCTTGCTGCCGGTCGACCACCTAGGCTGCCTTACAGATGCTCACGATGTTAGCTGATCGTGCGAAGTCGGCCGGGTCGGATGTGTTCCGTTGCTAGTGTTGTGAGTGTGGTTTGTACTCTGAATGCGATGGTTTCGTTTAAGTATGTTTGTAAGGAAGTTGTTTGCTATTCTGTTGTACTGACCAGGATGGTCTGGTATTGTAGAGCATCGTTTAAAAAACAGTGCACTGCACCCGACGCTTGTGTAATATTAATATGTGATTGCACTGGTTGGTATGTGTTTATAAAAATATTTTTCCTTTACATTTTGTTTTTTTTTGTCTGTTTGCATCAGTGCGTAGCAGTGACATCTCTCTTGCACGACTAATGGTTTGATATGTGTGTTTATTTGTGGCAAACAAAGGAAAATAGTCCTTGCAAGGTGTTTAATGTGCATCGTACTTGATGCATTGTAGTAATTTTTGCGGTTGGCCATTGTGATCATTTGTTCTTTCTCAAGTCAGCATGCATTCTATCTATTACTTAACTTCTTGGTGTGGTAGTATCACTGATAGCACTATTATGGATTGTGACTCCATCGGGTATTTTTTATATATTGTTAATTCGTTATGATATCATGCTCGCTATGTTCTTTTATATATGCTAGTCTTTTAGAGTTTGTAAAGTGACTAATTTTTCATGTACAAAGCAATTTTTATCTTTTAAAATTGGTTTTCCCCGAACCTTATATGCTGACCCCTCACTGCCGACATATATGTGCTAACCCCTCAGTGCTACCTTCATTTGAGCACCGACACCGAGTAGTTATGTTTAACAATTGGGCAGTTTTCTATGGTTGCAACAATTTATATCACCATCAATCTGGCCGAATATAAAGCTATGCTGTAATTCTCTCTGTAGTGGGTAGAGATAAATCAGTATGCACCTATTTACTAGACGAGTGTGTGCCGGCCGATGAGTATGTGTGTGCTATCAGACCCTATAATCCTACATGCAATGGTAAATTTCCGACGTGCCTGCATACATACCTTTATTTTATTTACATGCAAGGACAGTTTTTACATGTTCCCGAACTTAAAAGGTTTGGAAATGCTGACCAACTATGCTTGTAACAGGGCTTAATGCCTACTTCCCCATATATCTTTAATTGCAGTCGGAAGTGATGAATATGACATGAATTTGGCGGTATTAGCTTCGGTGGGTGGGAAACATCGGGCAACTATGCTTATAAGAGGGCTTAAGGTATACTTGTCCCTACTACCCTGTTTGTTATCAGAGGTGAGACCTATGACACGAATTTCGAGACCATAGTTACCGTGGATGGGAAATTGCAGCCCACTGTGCTTATACAATGACCTGAGGTGTACTTAACCCTGCGGTTCTTTTCGTCGCCGGCAGCAATATCTATGTTATGAATTTGACGACTATAACTTCGGTGGATGGGAAATTGTGGTCCACTATGTTTATAACATACCTTAAAGTTAACTTGACCCTACCTCCCTGTTCAGACTAGATGTTTGTGATATGAATTTTATGCCTATAGCTTTGGTGGGTGGGAAATGGTGGGCAACTATGCTTATAAGTGGGCTTAGGACGTGCTTCACCCTGCGGTCTTGTTCATCGTCGGGGGCGGTGACTATGTTAGGAATTTGGTGGCTGTATCTTAAATGGTTCGGAAATTACAGTCTACTATGCTTATATGTGCACTTCGGGCATACTTGACCCTCCGGCCTATTTCTTTGTCGGAGGTGATACCTATGTCACGAATTTGGTCGCATTGTCTTCAATGGTTCGAAAATTACAGTCAACTATTTTTGTAAGTGTGCTTAAGGCATTAATTACCCTCCGACCCTTTTCGTCGTCGGGGATGATGCCTATGTTACGAATTTGGAGACTATAACATAAACACTTCGGAAATTACAGTAAACTATGCTTATATTGAAATATTCTTATAAGAAGCCTTATGTCTTACTTGACCCTGCATCCCTTTTTGTTTTTGGGGGGGAGGGAGTGATGCCTATGTTATGAATCTGGTGACTATGTCGGAAATGGTTCAGAAATTACAGCCAACAATGCTTATAAGTGAGCTTAGGGCAAACTTGACCCAGAGGTCCTTTTCGTTGTCGGGTATAATGCCTATTTTATGAATTTGGTGAAACTATCTTAAACGGTTCGGAAACTAGTCAACTATGCTTATAAGTGCGCTTTGGGCATTTTTGACCCTGAGGCCTGTTTCGTTGTCGTGGGTAATGCCTATGTTATGGGTTTGGTGGGTGTATCTTATGGTTCGGAAATTACTGCCAACTATGCTTATAGGCATGCTTAGGACGTATTTGGCGCGCTAGCGGTGCTACTCTTAAGCTAGCTTGGGTGGGCAGGCCTCACTCCGTGTCGCACAGGTGGAATGACAGAGCATAACACTCGTCCCCGCCAGGGCGCCAGATGAAATGATACCAGAAGAATATGAGAAAATCTAGGTGGTTTGATAGATCTTGAGACTTTTCCCTGGTAGGGCGCCAGTTGAAATGAGACCAGAAGGAACGTGAGAAAACCGCGGTGGGATGATAGTACATGAAACTTGTCCCCGCCAGGATGCCAGGTGAAAGGTGTCTTGAAGGAATATAAGAAAACCAATGTGGAATAACAGAGCATGACGAAAGAAGTTGCATGACATGGCAATGAACTCGAACATTCTTCATGATGGATGGTGCTGGCATGGAATGGTAGAGCGTTAATGTCAGGATAACCCCTGAAAACCTCTCAACCCATTATCCTCTCCCCAAAAAAGAGTCATTAGTCACATTGAGGGGCCGATTGTGAGGGAAGAAGCTAATTTCCGAGGGAAAAAGGGAAAACATAGCTGCTTGTCGTCATCCAAGATGGCTACCAGCTCGTCCCCTCGTACCCGCCATGACGCGTGGTGGGCCAGAACCGGTTATTTCCTACCAACCACTAATGTAAGGCTCATTTTTATTTAGCACACGGGTATATTTATAACAAGTATAAAATATAGATATTGAAATTTGTCTTAGCTCACTCAAATGTCTCTGTAGTAATAATTCGATGAATCCCAGTATTAATCTAAAAAAAATCATATTCTTGTTTTCACCCATGTCGTCTGCGATGTAGTGATTGCACAACGAACGCCTTTCGGACGACGAATGTCGCTCCTGTCACTCCTGTGCATTATTCTACGTCTAACTGCCGAAGACAACTTGTGGGTATTTGTAGCTGTTAAAAATTCCTGCTGCTCGATTATCATTCACTTTTCTGCTTATCGGGAGCCGCTTTAAGTCTTGGAAACAATGCGCGGGATGGAAGTTACAATATCACGAATTGGAGCGGTCAGGTACCTATTAGAATATCGTAAACACCACTTTAATTATTAGCCTTCGCATTCACGTTGTATAGTAACCAAAACATGTTTTTCTTAATTTTCTCTTCGTAGCGTGGCGATCAACAAAATATGGTTATAGATGTCTGCAACTCAATAAACTTAACATGCTGGAAATTGAAAATTGTGCAGTGGTACGAATGTTCTATTTTATAGATATTAATAGCTTAGTGTTATGAGCATATAATAAAACAGACACCTTCACATCGCTTATCGCCCATTTGTTGAACTATAACAATTATTTACGCTCCGAAATGTATTTGTATTTCTGAATAATCTCTGTTAAGTGAAATATGTGGAATAAGCAAATATTTGTAAAATAATCTCCAGACATGCAAAAGGAAGCAAAACTCTTCTCCTGGACTGCTGTCCCAGAGAATATAGTACACAGCCACGCCTGTGTGGAGATTCCAAGAAGCGATAAGCTACTGAGTGATGTGTCATTATCACCGGGGCACCTGGCTCGCGCGCCTTGCCACCCACCTGCCCCTCCCGGGGAGGCACATAACGGTCGATGTTACGCTGGTTGCCTACCTACAGGCGTTACACTTTATGTAGCTATCATAAGCAATGCCATCTCTGGAGACAGAATCACGATAACTTTCCCTTACATCCAACCTTAAGAAGAAAATCGTCTAACAAACGGGTAAAGTATTGGTGGGAAACGCCGGGTAAATTTCTCCAGTCAGTCGTTGCGTTGAGGCAAGACATGTGGTCCGAACAATGTGTTGCCAACTACACCGCACCACACACTGACACAAAACCGTACTCGGTGACCGGAAATGTGGGTGGCATGTGGATTCTCACTGGCCCAGACGTGTGCGTTGTGAATGTTTTGAATACCCTCGCTTGTGAACGTTGGACGCAAAACCAGGTGAGGAGATGCACTGCTGCAGATACCACTGTGCAAATGTAACTCGATGGTGGAAATCGTCTACATGCAACCGTTGCACTTCACGGAGATTAAATGTGCGCAGTAGTTGCTCTTTGCAAACACTCCAGACTGTGCTGTGTCCGTACCCCATCACACCTGCCACCTGAAGTGTGCTTGTTGAGGGCTGCGCTTCAAATCGTTCCAGTATTTCCTCCTCCAACTGTACCAACTGTACCCTGCGCACTGTCTGCCGTCGTCCTGTTTCTGATTTCCGTACCTGAAGCACATTCCTCCTTACGTTTTGGCTTAGTACAGCATGCGACAAACTACGTATTGCCACGCACATTACCTTGACCGTACATGCACCGTTCCTTTTTCACGGAGTCGTCTGGTAAGTGCCTCAAAAGTCGTATATGGCGTGGGGCATGTCTACCGGGAAATCTGTCTGCGTAAAGATGCTGGACAGCTCGTCCTTTACAATCGCTGTGCCCTTGCACCAGCACCATGTCTGTACATTCTGCCCACGTGCAACGCTCCATCTTAGTATCGTTGTCAAATGCCACGTGGTGTTGCACCACCCCGTGTAGTGCGGGTTGCCAACCTCGCAGGCCACTCACCTTCTGTTTTGGATACGTACTTTCCGAAAGGATTTCGCGAAAAAGGTTCACCTGAGAGTATTCCAACAAGACGACAATTTTTGTTGGTTAAGATGTGCTGATTCTTAAGACATATCAACAAAACATTTACAGCTTACTGTTCACATTTTTCATGCAAAGACAGGGTGGCAACCTATACTTTCGTGATGACGAGGAATGATATTACCAAACACATTTTTACAGGTGTAAGATATCCGTTCTACAGCACACTATTCGCCGATTTTTTGTTTAATCGTAAGTAGTTCCTGATATTTATTAACTCAATTCCATTAAAAACCGTGGATTTTAGGGGAGCGTAGTTCCTTTAATAATAACTTTAGGGAAAAAGTGGTACATACATTTTCATCTTATTTTTTCGTCAGAAATAACCTGCTCTAGTTTGTCGGTGTGTTCGGAAACACTTTGTATAAAGACAGACCAACAATGGGTATTTTATGGACTGTAATGGAAAGAAAATGGCCGACGTATTAAGTTTAATTCAGACAAACAAGGTCCAGGTAGAAGAAATGCGTATTAAAGTGTCTCGAAAAACGAGGAATATTATATTTCCGCGCAAATAAACTGTGTCTGGTATAATACTGTATTTCATTTTTAGATAGTGATACCCGCTAATAGTTTGCAATAACGTAGCCACGATACTATTATATTAAAGTAAAGGGCAACACAAGACGCTCTGTAATAACGGGACAGTTGATTTCAAAACATAGTCCGCAGCATTGCCAAACATATACGATATCACAAAGACAGCCACAAAGAGATGCCCAACAGAATGGCACACAAAGACCACCTGCAACTGTCATTTTCGCTGCTATTATCATAAAATGTTCGCAGTGAGGGTATTTTAGCAAACTACAGTAAAGGTACATAATAGGACCCCTACAATGTGCGTTAGGAAGGTAAACCCCTGGCACAATAGGTGGTTGGTGTTGATGGTGGATGTTGGTGGTTGGTGTAAACGGCTGTTCAAGGACAGTGCAGTATATGTAAGATGGCACAATTTACGGTTGGTGGTAGGTCCTAAAATCATTTCAACTCGCGGTTGGTGTTTGGTATTGGTAGTGGTTGGTTTTGTCGTGAGTTGGAGTGCATTGAACGTTTACCACCAACCGAACAATCAGAGAGTGTTCTCTAGTTTCTGAACAAGTGACGATGGAAAAACTTTGACACAACGGAAAATAATTGTGAAATTGAAATTGTTGATATCAAGCAGGTAATAAATGCTGTTACGCAGCATTGAGCTATATTTAATGTTGAAAATTTCCATATGTAATAACATAATAGCTATAGCAAATCATTAGTCTATTGCTTTTATGAAGCTTTTAAATGATTACAGACAAATTTAAGTTAGCTATATCAATGTAATTTTTTAATAAAATGCAGGACATTTAGCTCTCAGCATAAGGAAATAACTTACAATGTTTTAAACATGGATTAATTTGGTGTGCTTGATTTACAAAAAAACCTCAAAAATCTCAGCAATAAAACTCTCGTTCGCTTTATTAAAAAAAAATTCAAATATCAGCAGTACCCAATTAAAACCAATTATACGCCTTTCTTAAGACTTTACTGGTATCTGCCAGCGCTTCCACTAAACTATTAAAACCAACGCCAACACTGGTTATTGTGCCATACAACTCGTCGTACACCAGCAACAACAACAACAACCACCACCGCCTCCACCAAATCACCATCACCAACCTCCATGTGCCAGGACCTTAAGAAGTATGGAACGAGAAATAGTTGGCATTCCCAGGTTTGATTTCGGTTCTTCTTTGCTGGCCTTAAATATGCATAAGCGATTACCTAATGCCAAGCACGTGGCATAAACTTTGTTCCTTCATAATTTACCGAAACTTTATTAATGACGAGTGTAATCAAAGAAAAACAAAAACGTTATTGGCTCATTGGTTTATTCGAGTGTATTACAGTTTCATTTCTATTCCTGAGAATATAAATGTAACATATATAAAAAAAAATTGAGTCATATTTTTTGGTCCTACAGCATTAAATCGTTAGCTGCATAGCTGCACTAGAGAGAGGATAAATATGTAAATTGGTTATATGTTGTGAACAGTAAGAAACAACTATAATGTTTGTGAAGGGAATGAAAGTAAAGTACGAAGACATTAGGAATTTGTTAGAGTAGTTGCTGGGGGAGGTGAAAGATTTCGCTTTTAATTTGGGGTTAGAATTTTCGCAACGAACCATTCGAAACATTAATATATGTTACGTATTTTCTTACAAATAAACGTGTAGACAATTTACATACAAAATACGTGTTTCGTTGCACAGCATACGTATTTAAAAACTGTAAACGAAACCTTTATAGCGATTTAAAAAAATTAAAAGCAATATGAAGTAGCATTGTTTAAAACACAAAATGGAATAACGGCTGGTAGTGGCTAAGCATGTTCAAATAACAGGAATACCAACAAAACAGATCAGTCAACTATACAACTATGCTTCATAAACCGATAACGATAATTGCTTAGTGTATTAATTTCTCGGTAGCATTAACTTTCGTAAGTGAAGCTTTTATTGTTGCTATAATGATAAAGAAGCACATATGTCCCTACAATTAATTCCATTTATGGGTTAGGTCATTGTATATGTTATTCCAATGTTAGTGTACACGAAAATCGATAATTCTCAATAAAAGTACTGTAGACACTAACTAGTGTAATTTTGCTGTGGGGAAGCAGCGGGGAATGCCAGACGCAGTCCTGTGGGCCGGAATGAAAGTGAGAGAGCCACTGGAGCGAAAAGATCCCTCCAGCAGACTGTTGGGTGCGAGCAGCAAGCGGTAATGTCGCCTGCCTAGTTACCGGGGACAGGGAGGGAGTTGGCAGACACAGCGCTTGTTTCTTGGACGCTTACGACAGACGGTCAAATAAGCTCTCGGCAGAATTGGTGCCTTATTTCCCACAGCACTAGTGAAAGCAAGAAGTTACTGATTTAACTAATGAGCCCACTTTCCTCTACACGGGTGAAACTATTTTTTCAATGAAGTTCTTCTGTTCAGTTTCCTCACCTAGCACTATTTTAAAAAATGTCGGAAAAAAAAGAGGATTGCTGGATGCATAATTTATGCTTCTACTGAATGCTGTTAGCGTACATAATTTGGTTGACGTTAGTTTAATTGTTTAATAGAAATAACTCACAAACCTTATTTATTTATTTTAACGCCATTAAAATAAATGCCTGCCGTGCCTGAAACATGAAGGGTTTATATGCCTTACTGTGGCACTACTTACGTGTGAAATTTGGTGGTAATCGATTGATTGATCTTCGAGATATGGCATATAACCTCCATTTTTCCATATGAAGATCTTCGTAAATAGAGGTAAAATAGTTATGTATTAGCACATTCCATAATCATTATAAATACTGCCAGTATACAAAGTTATGTTATAATTGGTTTTATAGTTTCGTAGATATAGCTTTATATTGCCGCCATTCTGAAAATAAGAGATTGGCACACTTAAAATATAAAAATTTAATTGGCCCACCATACTACAATTTCTTCGCCGAATTTGGTGGGAATCGGTTGAGTGTTTCCCGAGATTTGACAATGATTCTATTTTTTCTTGTGGGACTATCTTACAAAATGGCAAATAAATGAGGCTCTCTACAGACAAATTCGATGGGTGCAATAAATACTGCCAGCATACAAAGATATGTTGATAGTAGCTTCGTATTTTCGTAGATATAGCATACTGATATTAAAATGTTTCAATGGCCGCCATTTCGAAAATAAATGCCTTGCCCATTAAACAATATCAAATTACATGGACTACCATAATGCTCATAGTTTTCCACATTCGGTAGAAATAGGTTGCCTTTTTTCTAGAGATATAACTAACGCATTCTGTGTCCCTATATTTTTATTCGTCAGAACACACGCTCTGGCGAAGCTCGCAGGCGGACGACCGCAATAAGGATTAAGGGTTTGACGGACGTGATGGAAGAATGGCGCCAGGACGGCCCGGCGGAATGACAACGTGCGGAGGAAGGCGGGTGCAACGGCATCTCGCAGCTGCTGGGGATGCGGAGCCCACACCAGCAGCTGCGCCTGTCCCAGGCTAGCTACCACCATAAACATTGAGAGCTTTTGGCAGGCGTGCTGGGATAATAACGACACGATATCCGGAGGCATAAGAACAACACGTGCACCGAACCAAAGAACCAAAGAGGCCACCCAAGAGTTCCCGCACGTGCAGATCGGAACAATAAACTTCCATACCAGAGTCGAGGGGCGACGCCGGACCCAAGTGCGGATAGTTAGTGCACAGAACATGTGTTTACGACCAGGGGACCCACCAAGTAGCACGTGCAGGCCGAAGCACTAAAACTTCTAGAGCAGAACCGAGGGACAACGCCGGACCCACGTGCGCTGGAGTGCCTCCCATGTGTTTTACGACTCAGGGGGATGCGGCGGCCGCCCCGGACATGTGCAGAGATGGCGCAAGTTGAATATGGCGATCGAGCGTACAAAACCACGAGGAGGAGGATCGAGCAGTCAGTCAGTCGGAGGACCTGAAGCAAGGCGTCTTGATCGGAGCCGGACTAAACGAGTGCGAAGATCGATCCGTCAGTCAGAAGTCGTTGAGCGAGCAGTGCGGAGAGAGCCGGGAGTTCAAGAGGGTGTCGAGACGCCGACACCGAAGGGGAGGAAGTGTCGCAGCCTAGACATTCCAGTCTACCTACCGAGAGACGAAGCAGTCCCGCGATCGCCGGCTGAGAGAAGACCAGCTCCGCAAGTCAGATAAGTAGAGTTCTACACCAAGTGTGAAGAATCTTGCCCCCCACGATGCAAAATCGTCACGTCAAGCCATACGTAGCCTACGTATGAAGAGGGGAGGGGAGAGTTGTCTCGTGAGTTCATGTACCAGTTAACCTGTTAAGCAACAATAAAACTCGATTATGTGAACTCGCAAAGGAAGTGTATTGATTTGGTAAATTAGCACTAGGGACAATAATGTCGACATATTCCTACGCCCTAACACGGAGGGCCAGCATCAATTGCTAGCGCCTTACGCAGAGAGCAGATTCAATACCTACTTATAAACCATAGCATTGGGCAGGTATCATAACATTAAAATTTTCTTCTTTCTTTTGAAGCTATCTTACAAAATGGAGGACGAAAGAAACTTTGCATTGACAGATTTGACAGTTTTAATATATATATATATATATATACTGCCAGCATATAAATTTACAATGCAATTGATTACATGGTTTCGACGATAGAGCATACTGAAATAAATGACTACATAGTAGCCATTTTGAAAATAAGTCTACAGCTCAAATAAAATGTACCAGTTTACATAATCTGTGACGTATCACGTACTTCCTTGCCAAGTTTGGTAGATATCGATAAATTGTACTATGGTAGGCCATGCAAACGTATGCGATTTAAATTGATAATGTATATTTATTTTCTAAATAGCGGCCATACAAATATTTTAGTTTTTTTTGGTAATCAACCATCTGCCATAAGTGGTATATCGACCAATTACGGCCAAATTTTGTATCCTGAAAGTAGCTATTACAAGCATAATACATGACAACACATAGCCCCTTTTGAAGGTTATTTTCTAAACTAGCACCAAACGAATAAATAAAATTTATTCTGTCATATCAAAAAATAATTCACCAATTCCTACCAAACTCGGCAGAAAATTAGTACTGCGGCAGGTGATGTTACCTGGTATTCTCTAAGTAGGTCACCCAAACAATTTATAAATAGCGGCCATATCGCCACATTAGTTTAGTAAGCTGTATTGTCAAAACCATATAAAGAATTACAACTTAACTTTGTATGCTAGCAGTACACATTTCAAACATCAACTGCATCCATGCAAAGGCTCTTTTGTCTTCCATTTTGTAAGGTAGCATCATAACTAATTAACATTTTTGTAATATCTATGCTGAAAACCAAAAAAATTCAATCAGATTTGGTAATAAAGTAGTACAATGGCAGGTCATGTAAATTTATGTGTTTCGAGAAGTTCAAACACTTTTTTTAAAAATGGCGGCTTTATAAATATTTTTTAAAAATTTTATTTTTACGAAACTACAAAAAAAATTTCTACTTAGGCTTGTATGCTGGTAGTATCTGTTGTAACAATAACATTTTCCTATAGATATCCTTATTTCCCCACTGTTTTGTAAGATAGCTCCACATGAAAAAAATATTTTTTTAAATGTCATATCTCGGGAAACAACAAACCAATTCCCACCAAATTTGGTGAAGAGGTTGTCCTGTGGTAGGACATTTTAATTTGTATGTTTAAAGAGTGTTAGACACTTATTTTCAGAATGGCAGATATATAACATTTAAGCTTGGTGTGGTATACATACGAAGCTGTGTAACCGATTTTAACTTAACTTTGTATACTGTATCTATGACAATAGTCGAATGTGTTAAAACCCAACATTTTTGTCCTACATTTAAGAAGATTGTCATATAAAAAAACGGCTATTTTTATGCCATATCGCGGGGACCAATCAACCGATTACCACCAAATTTTACATGCAAGTAGTGCTACGGTAGGCCATGTAAACTTACATGTTTTATATGGCAGTCCCTTTTTTAATGGCGTTAATATAAATTATTTAAGTTATAATGTTATATGTATTAAATAATTAAACAAAATATAAATAAGTTATGATCACTTACATTATTCATTAGAAGCATCAATTGTGCATACATACGTCCTATTTTGTATGCCTTTATACAAAATACTGATAGGTGAGAAAATTAAAACATTTTGCCATATTTCTGCGACAATTCAACTAATTTATAACCAATATTGCACACCACAATCAGTGTTGCAGAAATCCATATAATCTTAGAAATGAATATTTTGATAAATTTGCCATGCCTATTAAACAATTTAACCAAATACAACCAAACTTTTTTTATGCTGACAGCTTTTTTAGGCAATTTTTAAAGATAGCACCAAATAAGAAAATTAAGTTTTCGTGCCCTATCTGCGGTACCAATCAATCTATTTCCATCAAATTCTTCACACACGTAGCCCAGGCCATGTAAACTTACGTGTTTCAAGTTATTATTTACGAGTCATCAAACGCATCGAGTAGTTAAAGACTTCCCGCTTTGACGATACTGTAAAATTAACAGGAAAAAAATAAAACAAGCAAATAACAATAAAGTTTAATGTTATACGGTATAAATATATATAAAGGATATAAGAGTTTTGAACTTTAACACACAACAGCTACCATTGGCACACTGCCACACGCAGAGTATATTTACTTTATGAAAAAGTGAACTAATTTTCTTAATACTAAAAATAATACCTGTAGATTTATTGATATTTGAAACGTCTGGTAACAGATTTGGAAATCGCATTCATTCCTGAAGCTACGCAACACACACTACACTTGTATTGTGCAAGTTGCATAACTTGTACACTACAAACAACAAATTATTAAGAAAAAATAAGAGATTTTTATAAAGGTTTTTTTTACTTAACTTACAACTTCATGTCTTCTTATTTTTTTCAATGTTATTACCACGAACGATTGTGAAAATCATCACTATCAAAGTCATACATTTGTAGTTGCTATGTTCAATATTTAGCAACATAATACCGAAAATTATTTTGTGTAACAAAAGAGACCACAAAGAAATAAACATGCATGGGTTATCATTATGTGATAAAAAAAAATGAATTTTCTTCCAATTTAACAATACACTACCATAGAGTATATAAGCACACAGAGACAAAATGGCGTCGCGATGTCTTTGATGTGAACCTATCCATTCTCTGATTGGCTCAGCATGTCTCTGGGTACGAGCCTTGTGTCTGATTGGCTACTGCATACCGCGAAAGGTTTCCTATTGGCTCGGCTGCTAAGTTAACGAGGAGGTTACCGGGCGCTGACTGGCGAAAGACATTTCAACATTTTTCTGGACCGTGATGCCATTTTGCTGGCGTGTACGGACGGGGTTCGCGGAACAAGCTACCCTCTGTATTGTTAACTATTCTGTGACACGGCGTTTTAAGAGGGCAGTCCTGTGTTTTTTTCCTTGTGGTATGTCATTAGCATAGTCTGGCGAAGGGGTGAACCCACTGGTGGGTAGCGAAACAAGACGACCGTGGGAAGAATTCGGCCTGATGATCGGCCGCCTCGTCACGAGACTGGGATTACCGAGGAAATATCCTCTACGTAGGCATGCTCCCCCCGGGGGCTATCCCCGAGTCTCACACCACAATGCCTAGCCCGACGAGCAGCATTCTCGCGCGGAGGACGACGCTCGCGGCACGTGATTGGCCGGCCAGATCGCATGCCGGCGCGTGGTCCGTGCTAGGGACCACTCCCCTCTGTACCAACACCTGGTCTGCAAGGCATTCCTCCGGAACGACCCGGTCCCGCGCAACCGAGTTCATCCAAACACGCGATCCTGCGCGCCCACACATGGCCCTCCAACTCACCACCACGTAAAAAAAAGTACCTTCCCTTACCACGACGCCATTCCTTTGTTTTGTCAGCGGGGTCACGTAAACGTGCATTCCTGGGTGTTACCCAGTAAAAAATTGTGGCCGTGTCCCGGTGGACCTATATAAAATTCAAACGCCTGTTATTAGGAAGGGGTGCTGTGTGTTTAGAAAGTGGGTCAGGAAATCTGGCTGGTTCCAGTCTATAGTTCATTCGTGGTTACTTCCAACTTTTCTGAAGCCCTGCTAATGTTTTTTTTTCCTGTGTGTTCCTCCGCCCCATGAAAACAAATTTTAACATAGTCTATAAAATTACACCAAAGGGACAGCGCACCGTGTTCGTCCGCACACAGTGTAATAATATTTCGCATAAGAGTTATTTTTACTAGGTATTACAAACATACATATTTTTTCCTTATTTTATTTATCTTAATTATAAATATAAAATATTGTAATTTATAGATAAAATACAAGCAAAATACCAATAATATAAAAAATAAGCAACTTTTATATTAACTCAAGTTTGTGATACACGACATGTTTAGGATGCAACCAAGCACGTCATCCTTGGTGTCATTTGTCAAAGGTTTAACCCTTTCAGTCACTATGTCCTCTATATGGGACGTTGCATATGAAGTGGCTTGGATGGTCGGCACTACACAGCAGAACACACCGTCCAATGAGAAAAGTTCCCCACGTGTGGGAGACATCATTCACTGCCGAGACTATGCTCCATAGCCGTAAAAACCACTGCTGTCAGCAACATTAGGCACATACAGATTTATATTGGCTCTGATGTAAGACAAAGCGTCGTCTGGCTACCAGTACAGTTCCGAACAAAAGATTTGTTCGTTGCAACGCCTATATTTAATTTTGACTGAAAGGGTTAATTCAAGAAGTGTGAAGAAACCGCGAATAGACTATAGCACGAGAGAAGGGTATGAGAGCTACGGGGAGGAGTGCCGGTGCCTAGGGCAAAGAGTAGGTCACACAAGTGGAGTGGCGTGGCAGTTCCTGTTTTTACTGACCTACCTTAAATCTAAGAGGAGAGTCGAAGGTCCCGGGTAGGGATGGGGTCTAAGTGCGTCTCATGGCTGAGCCCCATACACGCAGGCATGCAGGGGAGGTTCTAACTACAAAGGCATATGCTCACGGCTTCACTGGGATTGGGTAAAACATGGCCGCGATTGGGACCATAGTTATCTCCCATGCTAACGTAAACTGAACTAAAAAAGGGAGGGAGGACCGGCATAGTTACCGTAAAAACTTTTCGACAGAAAATAATTGCTAAATTACTTGCCATTTATGAAGTAGAAAAAGATCTCAGTTAGAACAGGGTATAGGAATAGTGCAGTGAGTGAGTGAAGAAATTTGGGCGGCTCTTAATATCGAGGTCTTGAGAGCCGATGAGATTGAAGTGAGGTGAGTACGGAGCAGCATCGGAATGCAAGGGCGGGGGAAACGGGATATCCCCGAGAAGACCGGCTGACCAACGGCATCGTCCGGTACGATTCCCACATGCGAAAGTCCGGGGGCGACCCCACCGGGAATCGAGCCCGGTTCGCCTGGTGGGAGGCGAGTAGTCTAACCAATACACCATCCCGGCTCCCAGGTGATGGGAAAAGATAATCTTCATTGAAAGGGTGTTTGAAACACTAGAAGAGAAATTTCGGTTTGGAGGGGCGTTTCCTTTTCTGTGGGCGTACTCATTCGCCGGATTGGTTGAGCGAGGTTCTGGGGCGGGACTCTTGTCTCATTGACCACTAAGTGCTAGAATGATTCTCTACTGGCTGGCGAGTAATTCGCCAGGCGCTTATTGGCGAAGGACGTTCCAACACGTTGCCGGACAGTGAAGCCGCAGAACACAAACGTAAACCCGTTACTTGTTATGCGAACTACATCTGTACACGCCAGCAAAATGGCGTCACTTGCCACCAACACGTCCGAACTCCGTTTGCCAATCAGCACTTTGTAGCTTACTTGCCAGCCGGTAGCCCAGTCAATAGGAAGCCTCTCGGAGCAGGCAGTGACCAATTAGACGCGAGTACCACTACCAGGGCCTCGCGCAGCCAATCATAAGTAAGTCCACATCAAAATAACCGCACCGCCATTTAGCCTCTGCNCATCTGTACACGCCAGCAAAATGGCGTCACTTGCCACCAACACGTCCGAACTCCGTTTGCCAATCAGCACTTTGTAGCTTACTTGCCAGCCGGTAGCCCAGTCAATAGGAAGCCTCTCGGAGCAGGCAGTGACCAATTAGACGCGAATACCACTACCAGGGCCTCGCGCAGCCAATCATAAGTAAGTCCACATCAAAATAACCGCACCGCCATTTAGCCTCTGNTACCACTACCAGGGCCTCGCGCAGCCAATCATAAGTAAGTCCACATCAAAATAACCGCACCGCCATTTAGCCTCTGCATAATTATATACTCTGGTTTGACGCAATTTTGCTGGCGTTTGCAACTGGAGTTCACAGTTTAAGCGGCTGTTTCGTTTCTGTATTATTAGGTATTCTGTTAGAGTATTGTAGAATGCTGGGATAGGACTAGCCCACATGTTCACCGAAAACTTCTCGTGGATGAATGTCACGACCGTGGCATGTGGATTTTCATCAGCCCACACATGGCTTTTGTGGCTACTGTACACACCATTACGTGTGAAACAGGATTCGTCTGTAAACAGAACATACCTCGTAAACTCCGGGTTACGAGCTGTCTTCTGCAGAAACCATGCACAGAACGCATGTCTGGATGGAAAGTCATGATGCTCTAATACTTTCTGTCGACATGCGTGATAAGGGTGAAGCTGCTGCCCATGCAAGACATTCCACACCGTCATGTGTGATGAACCCAAAGCATGTGCAATGACACGGGTGTTCGTCGATGGTTGATCCTCGACTCGTGTAGGGACGTCTTCTACAAAGCATGGTGTACGCTTTGTCGCTTGAACACCACAGTTCTGAATGTTTGCCAGGAGTCTTCATGATCTCGCAAGCGCTGGACGATTCTTGCCAAAATTGTTTGCGCGGGGTGTCGTCTGTATGGACATCCTTCGCGATACAGTCATGCAGCTAACCTGCCACTGCACTTCGCCACAAATCAAGAGTGTGTCGGCAGGCTCTGCAGTTGTGCACTGTTGTCACCAAGACTCGTGATGGCTCGCAGCGCGCGGGTGAGAAAACTTTACACAAGGGGGTTAGGGGTTTAGGAAGGCAATGGCCACGCCTCCACGTCGTGCTAAGTGCCTTACAAAACACATTACCCCTCGCTTCTCGCAGTAGCGACGGACTGTGGACAATGACAAGTAGCACGCGGCCCAAGAAGTATTATACACAGCAAGGAAAGATAAGTCATCAGGAGTGTTGTATAAGTTTGTGATGAAGAGGCAAGGAATAAATATTTGTTGGTTCCTATTAACAAAGCTATATATAGAGAGAGCTCAAAGTACACGGGAGTAAGTAAGACGTCAATCGAAAGAATTCGCAAACAAAGCAGAATGAGAGAGAGACCTGGCGAGCCTCAAACAACTCCAGGAAAGCGAAGGTAAGAACGAAATACTTACACAGTTCACCATATCTCTTATTAAGGGTTCCGACTACCTGCAATAATTTTTGCAATCGAGTCCTCAAAACAGGCGGACTCTTAAGGTGAACTCTTGCTCACTCCTCACTAGCTTCGTTCCCTGTACCGACAAGGCGCTCAAGTTGCATGCTGTGTCTCTGCCGGCGACTCGCCTACACGTGACAATCAGCAGTGAACTCATTTATTTTAAAGGCACACTAATAAGAAGAAAGTACGATGTGTTTCTGAAGACAACTCTTTAGTGTTTGAGTACAAAAATCTGTTGCTGAAACTATATCTGAAAACACCCGTTTTAGCTGTTTTTACGTAAAAAATAATTCTTGGAGTTTGAATGAGAACTTTAAACATAGTATTTGGATGCCCCTACAATTTATCCAGCTGCTTAGGAATAATGTATTCTGTACCAAACCCTTGTAATGCACTTCACGCGCCAGACGGTCGGGGCCCTTATTACATCTGCAATGTGATGAATTTATGTTAATTTTTAGTCGCTTTGACAGATTAAGATAAATATCCCACGCAACAGCATCAAAGCAAGGTTTATTTTCTTGACTGAACTGGTATGCCTTTCAAACATTGCACCAACAGTAAAGTGTCATCCGTAACTTTTCAGTAATATTTGTCAGTAATATATTCAGTCAACCAAAACCATTCAACAGATTTTATTGAAAACTTGTAAATTTGGCGTAGTCCTCATAATTATTTAACTGCAATTTGTAATGTACACGTTGAAGGTACTCGTTATTGTANAAATTTGGCGTAGTCCTCATAATTATTTAACTGCAATTTGTAATGTACACGTTGAAGGTACTCGTTATTGTATTTCAATACTCGAAGTCTCTGATAAAATGTACTAAATATGGACATTTTTATATTGATGTCAATTGTGCAATCATAAGTCCAAAAGCTAATCTATATATATATATATCACATATCAAATGTTATATATATAATATTTAACAGGCAAAATTATATTGAAGTACTTTTACACATACAGTTTGTAATGCTATAAGCGCACATCAAAATTTTATTTAAAACATTTTTTTAAAGAAAAGGCTTGTGATATTTGGTTTTATTTACCTACATCAAACAAAGAAATATGGTAACACATCCGAGTATTTCAAAGAGAACAAATTCCGAGGGAAGTGAAATTCGTTCATTCTTTCATTTACTTATTGTTCAGAAGCTTTGACATGCATTACCGGTATACATTTATATGTTTATATTGTGTACAGTAAACCTTAAACAAAGTGCCTAGAAAATAAGTTTATGTATACATTTTTTTGTAATATCAAGCCAAAAAAAACTACGAAAACTGTTATCTATGACTTTGACAGGCGTGTTATAAGGGAAACTATTAGAGAATTTTACGTCGTCAAGAAAATCGTACCAACTGTAGGTAAACGTATGCCAGTTCTGCGTGAAAAGATTGGGTGGAATTGGAGTCAGTCATCTCTACGAAGACTGCTCAAAGACATCGGCTTCTTGTGGAAACGATCACAAAAGAAGCTGGTGTTTCTTGTTGAAAGAGCTGACATAGTCGTGTGGCGTTCAAAGGATTTGACAAAAATGAAACAGATGAGAAGAGAAGGCAGAAACATATTTTACATTAATGAAACGTGGATTTACACTAATTGGGAATTTAAGAAGTGTTGGCAAAAGAAAGGCGACGTTGAAGGATTGGTAGAAAGTGATAATGCAGCAAACATATTTATTGTTGTGCATATCGGGTCACAAGAAGGCTTTCTTCTGAGTGGGCAGTTAATTTACAAGGCAAATTCGACGACAGGTGATTATCACGGGCAGATGAATGCTCTGAATTTTGAGAAGTGGATTTTGCAGCAACTTTTACCAAATCTGCCACCAAATTCCGTGATAGTTATGGTCAATGCACCATATAATTCGAAAAAAATAGAAAGGCCACCGTCAAAATATGACGTGAAGAAGGAAATCGTGGCGTGGCTACAAGGCAAAGGGGTCTCTTGCGACGAAACAATGAGAATAGCTACTTTCATTGAATTGCTTGAAAACCATCGACCAAGAGAAAATATATATTTGCTGTCGACAGGATAGTCCAGCAACATGACCATACTGTACTTAGATTGCACCATTATATGTGCGATTTAAATGTCATAGAACTAGCCTGGGCTAAGATTAAACGGGAGATTAATCACTGAAGTCTTACAGAGGATAACAATAGAAGCCATAGAAGTCGTAACAAAGGAAGACTGGGTGGGATATTGCAGACACGTAAGGAATTGAAGAAGAGTACAGGAAGAACGACTGCCTCATGGAGTTAGCAGTATATGAGTTCTTAATCAAACTGGATAGTGACAGTGATGACACAGATGATAAAAGAGCAAAAAATTCACACCAAGACATTTTTAGTGAATGTGATAGGACAGCTCTTGCTTAGCTCAGCCATTGTAAATATTGAAATTAGATTATATCTTGCTGGTACATGTCTTCTACAGTGTCATTAATTTGTTTTGCTTAATCACTTTTTAATTAGTGAGCTATGAATAGTTTTACTTTTCCCTAAATTTCCTCAAAAACAGTGAATAATCATTGTTAACAAGACTATGTTAATACACATTCGTAGTAGGTGTTATCAATTTGTAAAATTTATATCCACTTTTATTTGTACTTATACTATTACATACATTATCTTTCTTTTATTTACATACAATCTTTTTTGTCGAAGCAACTAGAGTCATGAATGTTACATGGTGTGATTTGAGCAATTAATATTTGTAATTCTGAATACCTGTAAATAAGTAGATTTAAGCTGAACATTTCAGGATCTTTTCCCTTATTTTGACTTATTGTTCCCCACACCATGATCTAGGTATCACTGCTCATTCTTATAGTCACTATGTGCCTTAATATTATATGCTCATGTCTTGTTCAGTAATAATTGGTTACAACGGAATACTTGTACCTCAGTACTTTTCATTATTTATGCTTATTTGTCACATCATAATATTGGGTGTTTATTGTTTAATGCTATCGTCATGATGTTCTAATAATATGTTATCAAACTGTATTCAATTGTTATTTACTTTTTAAATTATAATACTTGTAAATTGGTGGTTGTTAACTGATTATGTCACTGCAGTTTTTAAATTTTGTGTTTTGGAGGTCTAATGATTTCTTTATTTTTATTCATCGTCCTTTGTATATTTAATGTATGGTGAATAATTTTAAAGTTTTCTAATATAACTCTTATAAATCAATGTTGTTAACTATTCATGTTATTAAATTATTTTCATTGGTTTGACTTCTGGAAATTGCTTCTTGAAAAAAGTATTCAGTTCAGAAATGTTATCACAGCATGTCGAAAGCCGCAGTTGAGGCAGTTCGCCTGCCACCACTGTGATACACGTTCGGTTTCTGGCGATGTCAACCGGGATTTTTACATGTGGCAGTCGTGGTTGGTCGGTTATCTCAGGGGTCTCCCGTTTTCCCCACCTTGCGTTCAGGCGTTGCTCCATGTCCATATCATTTCACCCACACTACATTGACCATGAAGATCTCTTATGCTAAGACTCGCCAAAACCTATCAATCAATTAATAATTGTGTCTCATAACACTTTATTGTCAGTCAGTTCACGTTACCAAATAGACTGTACATATATTTAAGGTAGAGTTATAACTGTTTTTGTATTTGTTTAATGAAATGTATGCATATTTACTGTAATTCAGTGGTAGAAAAGGCAAACATTCACTTAACTGCGTGAGCAGAAAATAAAGAAAAATAAACAAATTACATACAGTAAGAGTGCTTGAAACTCTAACTCAGTTAGGTGTTGGAATCTTGAATATTTTAATTATATGTAGACAATTTTTAATTCCTCGCTTCAGGAATATTCTACTGACTGGCGAACAAATAAGTTAACTAACTCCGTAACTATATGTCTATCGATTGTATCAATAATCTCTGCAAACCATATTTTCGCACAATTGTCTCACTTACTGGTTTTAAAGTTAATCCGTAGTTTTATATAAAATTATGCATTTACAGTGAAACTACTTAATTTATGTTAAATTGCTTTTAGCTGGTAGGACTTGATACTTAATAAAATATTTTGACAAACTTAGCAAAAATATGTCTTATAAATTGTTAGTACTGACTATGATATTGAGGTTATCCCCACTCGCCTTTATAATAATTTCGTATTCATGCCAATACATTTTCAAAGATGTGTAGCTGAAAAAAATTAATACATCCACACTTTGCCTGGGACTTAACCCCAGAACATCTTGCACCTTACGCCGGCGCGCAACAAACTATGCTACAAAACAAAAATGTCGGTAATAGAAGTGTTGATGTACCTTTCCAACTCTTCTGTTTTAAGTGGTCAGTCGAATGTTCGCAGGACGCGTAGTACGTTGTTCAACGGTACACCTTGCTGTCTTAGGGGGGGGGGGGCGATAAGCCAACCCTCGTCCTGCGAGGGGAGTGGGAGGTGAACTACGACTAGGGGAACCAGCCCTCACAACGTTTGACGCTAACAGTACCTGTCCATGTTCACAGGGTCTCTGATATTCGGGTCTGGTAGCAGACATTTACATAGTGCTGCTGGTGTGTGGTCGCGAATGACGCACGCGCACATTTCCAGCCGAAGAGTCGCGTTGTATCGCAGGGGGTTCAGACAGCATCATATTCATCAAACAAACCACACGGGTTGTCTACCGCCAAGGCAGCGAACAGCTACCCTGTAAACACGTAAGTGACGTATCCTCGCTAAAGGAACGTAAATGTGCCCCAGCACGAGGTTTTGACGTTTCCATCAGCCAATGTCATACAAATGTCAAAACACTTATATACTTTTCGATTTACGCACACGCTTATTGCCGTGCCGCTTTCGAGGGTGCATATCACAAAACCCTACGTTATTCACAAAGTATACGATAGTGACAAACCTCATTGATGGAATGCTACCATCGTTGTTCAACAATAGTATCCGAACGTTTGTTGTTTAATCTCGCGTGCATTTAAACACTATTTACATAAAGGCATTGTATTTTTCACATTGTTTGGTGTGGTGCATTTTTGTGGCAGAAAGTTAAGTGAAACCTCGTTGTAGGACCTTCGAACATCGCCTCGACTTTTACTGACACATGCGTTCGAATACACCAGGCATCGCTCGTTACCAGTTTCAAACTCACACAGACTCACAAGTAGCACATGATGCTTTGTACGTTACATTACAACGTGCGCTATTCCTTTGTTGCTAAATAGCGTATCGCTCAGTCACACTTCCTGTGTGAAGTTTGTTGCGTACCTCTCAGGCAATTAATTTTCTATTCACTTTTACTAGAAAACGGTTCGCCTGAGGGTGTTGCGAGAAGACGACCTTTTTGGTTCATTTGGCCATCTTGATACAAATTATGACATAAAATTTCAAATAGGCTACACCTAATTTAAAATAAATTTAAGTCATTACTTCAATGAAGGTGGAAGGCATTCGACACGATTTCTTCAGATATTGCAGATCTTGTTAGCATAAAACAGCATTCAGAGAATAGTTACTTATTTATAAGTAGTTTACGATATTTTGCCAAAATACGATTTTTAATTACAATTTTCAAGGGGCAATTTCTCCCTTATGATATGCGTCGCATTATCTAACTTTAGCTCATTTTCGACAAGTAATCACCTCACAAAGTTTGTAAGATATTGTTACGCGCTCGCTGCTTCGCATCCCGCGCGAGCGAGTGGAAGTGGACACAGAAGTTATGACAGTGACGGTGGCAAGTCAAAGGATTGTTTTGAATGAACAGTCGAGTGATAGGCCGGTGGCCACGTATCTGTTTCAGAAAGCGAGTGGTCACGATAATTATATTTTGGCGGCGCGCGCTGCTGACCCTAATTGTATTGGTTTCTGCGTTTATCTAAATAATGCCCTGGATTACTGACCTCGTCCTCTCAGCGTAACTCGGGGTGCGTTGAGCCTTCCAGATGGTCAGGGCGAATGATATAAAAGTGTGACAGGCCTCCAAGCTGAGTAGTTGATGAATGAATGAGTGGCTGAGTTCCGAGCGATAGAAGACGAGCAGCGAGAGAAGTGACCAGCGGATGGGAGATCTGCGACTGCGAGTATAAAGTAGTGAAGAGTGCGGCTGGCAGGCGGGACTATTGGAATATATATATATATGNGAGATCTGCGACTGCGAGTATAAAGTAGTGAAGAGTGCGGCTGGCAGGCGGGACTATTGGAATATATATATATATGTGTGTGTGTGTGTGCGTGAGTGAAAGACATTACAAATGGTGGCAACATATATCTTAAATACCTGTTAATAATGAGTAACCAAACAGAGACAACTAAGATGTATGTAAATTACAGTTGAAATATACATCAAATATTGTGCTCACTGTTAAATAAAAAGAGTAATGGCGGAGACAGATAATTTATTGCTGAAAATAATAGCTGTGTAAATAAATTATAAATCAAATTTATTTATTTTATTTTTATTAAGACCTCCATCCCTCACGAANGAGATCTGCGACTGCGAGTATAAAGTAGTGAAGAGTGCGGCTGGCAGGCGGGACTATTGGAATATATATATATATATGTGTGTGTGTGTGCGTGAGTGAAAGACATTACAAATGGTGGCAACATATATCTTAAATGCCTGTTAATAATGAGTAACCAAACAGAGACAACTAAGATGTATGTAAATTACAGTTGAAATATACATCAAATATTGTGCTCACTGTTAAATAAAAAGAGTAATGGCGGAGACAGATAATTTATTGCTGTAAATAATAGCTGTGTAAATAAATTATAAATCAAATTTATTTATTTTATTTTTATTAAGACCTCCATCCCTCACGAANAAATAATAGCTGTGTAAATAAATTATAAATCAAATTTATTTATTTTATTTTTATTAAGACCTCCATCCCTCACGAACTCAGATACGCCCCTCAGGCGTCCTATGTAACAATACTTTCATATACACCTTTGCGTGTGTGTGTGTGCGCGTGGGCGCCCTTTTGCCCAAAAGTGCCAACTGCGGCAGTACTTTACATACTGAACACCTCCAAAAATATTTTAGTTTGTACTCAGTGCCCCCAATATTTCAGCCCTTTAGAATCTAACTGTTAGGTTGCTAGTTCTATTTTGGACACATGCACCGCGAGCAGTGTTTTCTAGCGTAGTATCAGGCAGGTACTACCATGCACCTTAATTTTCGCCTTAATCTACACCAATCATTTAATATGGCGCTTGAAAAATTTAACTTTTTTTACCCCTTTCCCATTTTTTTTGCACCCCCCCAAATCAACGCCAATGCGCGTGCCTGAAAACGGAAAAAGATTCCAGTTCCTCGGAGTCAGTGTGAGCTTAGTCCGGACTAAGTATATCGTTTTCATAAACTCCGACTAGAGTAGGAAAAACTTTAGTCGAGGGACCATCAAAGTGCACTGTTTCCAGATGTCTACGCATGCGCATTTCAGATTCTCGTTACAAATAAAAGCTTTTCTACGAAAGAGACGGCACGACAGACAAGCTTCAATCAATTCAAACAGAGATTCGTTTGTTTACGTAATGACCCAATTTACCGTTAATTTCCACCTGTTCAATGTTTCATCTATGATTTAATGTTCGGTAATATTTTAATTTCTTAACCCAAAATTGTGCATAACTCTTTATAGTAGTGGATAAGATTCTTGTTTCGTAAATGTTAACTGCAGGTAAGCATCTCACTTACTTCTTATATTTTGTATTAAGTTTATTTGTATTTTCAAACGAAAATAATTGTTTCTTTCATTAATTTTTTTCGTAATTGAAAAATACAAAGATTTTTTTCTGCTTAAAAATTTTTTTCTTATATCTGACCCTCGATCCTGTACTCTAATAGGCCAGAGCAGGATGGAATACGAAAAAATTAATATAATGATAATTTTATACTTCCATGTTTATATGTTAATTTTTCGTAGCACATGCGAGTTGCACACACCTACGAACTGCTGGTATGGGCTGGTTCAATTTTTGTTCGCCAATGTTGCCTCCTTTATAATGATGATAAATGATATTTTAGTGCTAAATACAAACCATAAATACATTACAAAGTAGTTAAAATTTTATTCACCCTGACTAAATTCGAAATTGCANTAGTGCTAAATACAAACCATAAATACATTACAAAGTAGTTAAAATTTTATTCACCCTGACTAAATTCGAAATTGCACTCTTGTGCACATTAGGCCACATTGCTACCCTTGAGTAACCAGTATTCACATTATAGGAGCACACTTAAATCAATATGTTAGAAAAGTAGAATTTTTACTAAAATTATGTTTGGAAGTATTAATATCACGTCTGAGAAGAATCTGTTTTCAGAGAAGTACCGGGATCACTACTCGGTGACCCCACCAGTACAGCACATCTTTGATACTGTTTAAACACTCTTTGCTTCAAATTGGGNTAGTGCTAAATACAAACCATAAATACATTACAAAGTAGTTAAAATTTTATTCACCCTGACTAAATTCGAAATTGCGCTCTTGTGCACATTAGGCCACATTGCTACCCTTGAGTAACCAGTATTCACATTATAGGAGCACACTTAAATCAATATGTTAGAAAAGTAGAATTTTTACTAAAATTATGTTTGGAAGTATTAATATCACGTCTGAGAAGAATCTGTTTTCAGAGAAGTGTCGGGATCACTACTCGGTGACCCCACCAGTACAGCACATCTTTGATACTGTTTAAACACTCTTTGCTTCAAATTGGGNCGGGATCACTACTCGGTGACCCCACCAGTACAGCACATCTTTGATACTGTTTAAACACTCTTTGCTTCAAATTGGGGCTAACTCAGAATTAGTAAAATAAGCAAATTGACCTAGCTATAGTCTTCCTTATGAAAATAAATTAACACAAAACAGTAACATAGATTTCCAAAGATATACAGAATGACTCTAATAGCTACCTTTTTTTTAAACTCAGCAATTAAAGAGATAACTGTTACTACGCGGGGCTCGTTCTAAATTACTTCGAAGACCTGCCACACTGGTCGCCTACTTTCACTATTGCATAGTCCGTTGTTGTTCAACGTCACTCACTCTCTATGTCCTTGTATTTTCAGTATTGTTGTCTGAAGTTGGTGGAGGGGGGGGCGGCAGCTCAGCAGGAGGCCAGCGTCGTGACGGCCCACGGACGCCTCGTCGCTCGCTCCGAAGACAGGAAGGAAGAGACGCCGCTCTTTCGTGATTACCGCCTTAAGGTGGCCGCCTGGTTGAAGGAATTCTGCACGTCTGAGGCCTAAAAGCGTGAGAGCGCCAGGGGCGACCGAGACATGCGCATCAACTCTCTCGTCGCCTCTACGCGCAAAGCACTGAACTGGCGTGCAGTGCAGTCTTGCCGTCGATAACGCGCCTCTATGAGACTTTCACTGGAGACCCAACCATTTTATGACCTAATAATAAAAAAAAGGTTTGATGCGCGTCCCTGTTCCTTTTCTAATGTTTTGTACCGGAATGTTCATACCTAAAATTGACCGTGAAAACACCCGTTTGAGCCATTTTCACTATCACAAAAAAAAACATGCTTTAGAGAGAAATGGAGGAACTGAAAAGCGTGTACAAACGCGTAACGTTTCTTAAATGCTATTCGTAAGCAGACCTCACTCAAACACGTTGGACGGTTTTTTAATAAAACGTTTTTTGCCGGAGCTCTGCGCATCGTTCGGCGGCCTACTCAGGGACACCATAAATATTCTCGGTGTTAGGCGTCTTCGCCCCTGGGCCACGTCGCAATGTGCTGGTTCTCCAGTCGCATAGTCCAGCCACCCGCCTGCCGCAATCTGAATAATCATTTCATCCATTAAATCTGTACATTTTTGCTTCGACAGTATATGACAGAATTGGCTTTAAACGCATCTTTTGTAGGTCGTTAACTTTATCCAGCTTCCACTTGCATGTCATATTAGCAAACCTGTTTTATTTCAAGTTAGCCATGTTTCTTTTTTACTTTAATACGGCGTTAGTCCTACCCTAAGCCTTGACTAAAAGTTAGAACGTTCTTAAGCAAGATGATCCCCAGACTAGAATAAATACCGTTCTAAAGCAAGATGATCCCCAGACTAGAATAAATACCGTTCTAAAGCAAGATGATCCCCAGACTAGAATAAATACCGTTCTAAAGCAAGATGATCCCCAGACTAGAATAAATACGGGTATCTGAATACGAAACAATTTGGTTGGAACATGATCTGTCCTTAGTCCTGACTAAAAACGACTGTGGATAAGCACTTAACTAATAAAAAATTGTCCAACGTTTTTGATAGGTTATTTTACACCTAGCTTAGTTCTAATTTACACATAACGCCGAAAAAGGGTGTCCACATGTAATCAGATATTTTGCGTTGCCGTTTTTGTAAATCGTTAAAAGTTAGTTTACGAACAAACTGATTTCTTCGTTGTTTAAAACTGAGATCACGATGTAAATGCAGGACAAGAATCTATAAGCTACAGATATTTTAACATTATTTTTGGCAATTGGACAAAATATTACAAATATTTTATTTAATGATTTTAAAGTATTTCAAACAGGTAAGTCACTGAAAGGAAAACTGAAACTAGCTCAGTTCCTTGCGTATGGATGCGATGAGGCATCAGATGCGCATGCCCGAATCATATTTAGTGCGCTCGCACTTCTACACCTTGAACATATTTTGCCAATCCCAAAAATTATGTCTCCTATTATTTTTATAAACAACGTTTATTGTCTAAATTATTTACATAATTGTAAAGGTTGAACATAGGTCTCCCATTTTTTCATACTCGTACAAAGAACGGTTAATGCGGCTATTGGCCACATTGTTGTGATGTGTGCTTCCCGCCCTCTCAAATGAGCATGCGAGCACCTCGCTGGGACGCTCAGTCTTGGCTTGGCAGCCGTTGAGAATGGAGTTACCGTTGGACGTTACCGCCAAGTGCGAAGTTCGCGCAGTTATTCGGTTTTTGAACGCAAAAGGCGTTCAACCGATTGAAATTCATTGCCAATTGAAGGAAGTGTATGGCGAGTCGTGCATGGATATCAAAAACTTTCGCAAGTGGTGTAGAGAGTTTACAGCCTGTCGTACTGTAATTCACGACGAACAAAGTAACGGGAGACCGTCAATTTCCGACGAGACAGTCACGATGGTTGAGAAAACCATGCGTGAAGATCGGCGGATCACTCTGGATGATCTCTCCATTTTGGTTCCTGCGGTTTCCCGAAGCACCATTCAAAGGATTTTAACGGAAAAATTGCAATATCGGAAGGTGTGCGCAAGATGGGTACTACGAACTCTGACGGAAGACCACAAGCGGCAACGTGTTGATTCTTCCCGCGAATTTCTTCGCCGCTATGCAGACGAAAAGGACAACTTTTTGGGCTCGATTTTCACGGGTGACGAAACCTGGGCGTTCCACTTTACACCTGAGACCAAACAACAATCACGCGAGTGGCGGCATCCCTCTTCGCCCAAGCCGCGAAAATTCAAACAAACACAGTCTGCCGGTAAAGTCATGACAACTGTGTTTTGGGATCGAAAGGGAGTATTGTTGGTCGACTTTATGCCTCCTGGGACCACAATAAACGCTGACAGGTACTGTGAAACACTGAGAAAGCTCAAACGGGCAATTCAGAGCCGGCGAAGAGGAATGTTGAGCTAGGGTGTGAACATTCTCCATGACAATGCTCGCCCACACGTCGCCCGTCTAACCGTCGCTCTCCTGCAAGAGTTTCAATGGGACATTATCACCCACCCACCCTATAGTCCGGACTTGGCACCCGGTGACTACCACCTGCTCCCTAAGATGAAAGAGTAGTTGGCCGGAAGGTGATTCAGCTACGACGATGAGGTGAAAAATGAGGTTCAACGCTTCCTTAACAACATGGCGGCGAGCTGGTATGATATGGGCATACAAAAACTGCCACAGCGTCTACAAAAATGCATCGAACGACATGGTGATTATGTAGAAAAATAGATAAATGTTCAACCTTTAAATTGATGTAAATATTGTAGACAATAAACGTTTTTATTATGTATTAAAAAATAGGAGACCTTATTTTTGGGATTACCCCCATACTAGTTGAACTGCGTATGATGACATAATGTTTCTCAGCCGAATGCTACAAAGCCGGAGCTGTGCGCACTGCTGTTTCTCCAGAAAAAGCTCACACCACCGCCCAAACAAGTGCCACCACGTCTGGCACAGCCAGTACGTGAGCTGACATGATGCCACCCCACGCCAATATGCCACCTACAAAATTGTCCTGTCCTTTGCAATAATGTTGGCTGGGATGTACCCACTTCCCCAATATTGCCGTATATAACTTCGCCAGACCCAGTGTACATAAATGGGCACATAACGCACAAGAAAGTTATTCTATACTGATACTGCACACCAGTGACGGATCCAAGGTCGGGGGGCGGGGACTACGGGGGCTTGATCCCCTCTCCTTGAGCTTGATTTTTCAGTGCTGAATGAAATAATATTGTCCTTGAAAGCAATTACATTATTAATAATGCAGTATTATTTATTAAACTCAGTACACTAGTAGGACATTTTAAAATGAAATTAGGCAGAATATTTGCTACATTTATCAATAAAACTTCATACTTATTGGTAAGCACGTAGTTTGAAAATAATGTGCACTACGTCATCCCTTAAGTAGCCCCCTCCTTAATGGGTTTCTAGATCCTCTGTTGTATGCTGCGAGGATCGGTGCTCAGTATTATTCCCTGTGCGTAACTGATTCGTTAACTGTGTTACAGGTCTAGGTTACAGGTTGATATTTTTATTTCTACAGCCAAATACAGAGCCTACAGTTCACTGGTTGCGATAAAGAAACAGCCGCTGTGTCAGATCGAAGTACAGCACGCACAAAAAAAATGTCTGAAGCCATAAATAAAATCGGGTTTTAAAAGATAAATAAGCGTGAAGGTTGGAGTGGAGTGGAGAAGTTGAGACGGCTCGTAACAGCGAAATCTGAAGAGCCGAGGAGGGTGAAACGATGCGCGTATACAGCAGCGCCGGAATGCAAGGGCGGGGTAAACGGGAGATCCCCGAGAAAAACCGCTCACCAGCTGCATCGTCCGGTACTATTACCACATACGAAAATCCGGTAGCAACCCCACCGGGAGTCGAACCCGGTTCACCCTACCGGGAGGTGAGCGTTCTAGCCACAGTGCCACCGCGGCCCCAAATAGTCCTGGAATCACAGCTAAGACTGAACCTGGATTCGTCTTCGATCAAGACACGGCTCCACTATCCCTTGATCCACGCCTTATTTTTGCACCACGCTACTTAATTAAGTAGTTCTACAGACAGTAACCGAGCTAGGAGGCGCAGTGGTAACATAATAAATTTCCATTCGACAGGAACCAGGTTCGATTTCCGATATTTCAGTCCTGATTTTGGTTTTTTTCGTGGTTTCCTGAAATCACTCCAAGCAAATTCTGGGACGGTTCGTGACATATTTCTTCCCCTTTCTTGCTTCTCTGGGCAACCTGGACCGTCTCTAAAAGACCTCGATGTCGACGTCACGTTAATCACTACCTACTTACTTACTGCTACTATGGGCAGCAGTGGATAGGATGAATCCGGCAGGTCTCCGAGATACGCGCCCTCTTGACGTAGGCGTCGACATGCAGTATAACTAAAAAAAACACTCGTTCCTGTGGCTGCCCTCAGATCCCTAGCAAGTTCGTTAGTAGGGACAACCGATTTCCGCGAAAGTATTTCTCGTCTAGTCGTACTTCAAAACACTTTCACTTAAGCACACTTTCGCGATGAGATGATTTACTTGTTGCACGTCTTAGATATCTGCCCGCGAATCACAGGCCTTCTGTGTCGAATTACCTAATTTTTATTGGTTAACAAATAACAAAATCTCTTCGCACGGACAATAAGCAAAGGAAAACTGCTGGAATGCCAGTTAGGTATTGAAATATAGACAGCGCAGATCTATTCTTGCGGAAATAGGGAGTAGCTAGTCGCTAGTTGAGCTACGATTATGTTGTCTGATACACTGACAGAAACTATTTATTAGTGGTCACAAAAACAATTTGGTTGAAGCACTCCAAGGCGAAATTTTGTTGCTGGTAAAACTCATATCGTGGTGCACAATGACACGTAAATTGAAAAGTATTAAAACCGATTAGTGCTCACTAACATATTTGGAAAAAAAAAAGAGTTTATTGGCTGCCATCAAGTATTTAGTTGACAGCAATAGCATTCATGTTGTCCACGGTTAAATATTTTGCCGCAACTGCAAAACTATATTCGTTATACTCTACGCATGTGCGCTGTCGTATTGGAAATGGCCAACTTCTGGTCTGGTAACGACGCCGTATTCGTCTCCTTGAATCACGTTACAACCAAATCGTATGGGATATTGTTAGGAAATTAGGGAAGCATTTCATAATTCATTTATTCGAAGTAAACCTGATCAGTAAATGTTTCTAGAAAATAAACTTTTCGCGAGTTGAAATTTTTACGCCTTGGCGCCCGTGGCTCCTATAAATTAGCGTATGTACATGCTCAAGTTAAAACTCATAACACCAAGCGATTCATGATCTGCCCACCAAGGTTTTACCTTATTCTTGGTTGTTGAACCATACCTACCTACCAAATACCGCAAACAGCAAAACGCGTTTCTGATCCCCCTTAACCAGGATTACCGCTAGCAACTTACACTTTAGCCACTATTAACGAACCCATTATTGCCTATCAAGACAATAAGTTTATTGATTGCCACTAGATACAGAAATAATAAAAATAACATTTTTGCTACCAAAAAGTATTTTGTGAGGTCTACATTGACAAAATAATTTTGTTGCCACGGCAAAAGATTTTGGTCACCACAAACTGTTTTTTTTTTCGTTATAGAGCCGGGGCCGCAGTGGTGTAGTGGTTAGACTACTCGCCTCCCACCAAGGCAAACCGGGTTCGATTCCCTGTGGGGTCGCTCCCGGATTTTCGCATGTGGGAATCGTGCCGGACGATGCCGCTGGTCGGCGCGTTTTCTCGGGGATCTCCCGTTTCCCCCGCCCTTTCATTCCGATGCACTCCATTCTCACCTAGCTTTACCCTCATTGGCTCTCAAGACCTCGATGTTAAGAGCCACATAAATCTCTTCATTCGTCATCATTTGAGACCCTGGCCCTTAGACTCGCCCGTTGTCCAGCCGAGGTGCTATCCGCCTCTCTACTGTCTGTCCAGGACATTACCAGCGAGTGGTTAAGCCGGCCCCACACGATACCTACTTCCGTAGCAGTTTTCCTACCCATTTCCTGTTATAATTTCTGCTCCCGTGTAGGTTACAATTCAGCCCCCTCCGGAAGGGTCTGGCTTCGGGCAAAACAGCTTTCGTACCCATGGGCATGCCCGAAACCGTAAAATAACGTGTTCTAAATTTCTGTTATACCCACGGAGTTGGGACAGACAAGATGGCGGACATCCAAGTAACAACCTCAATCTGTATATGCCCGTATACGAAAATACTACAGGTTCTGTAAAAGGTATGTACTCGTATGTACAAAATGAAATTTAATGTACGCGTAAGTAATGGGGAACGTTTCAATTTGTTCCTACAGTCATAATAAAACAATAAACACAACTTTAAAAAATACGTGGTAACTATGGATTTTTGTATTGTATATAATATTTTACACGGCCACTTTGTAAGTGTGGGTGTGTGTAACTCCGTGGGTTGGTGCGCAGGTTTGCGTATAGATTTTGGGGTTAGAGTTCAAATCTCCATCATGTAACGAAATTTTTTTAGTTATTTTATGTGATACATTATTTCTGTTCATAATTTATTGTTAGAAAAACATTTATTTCTGGAATATCTTTGTATAAAAACAATAATACTCAAGTAACTGCACAGTGAAAACGAATGTCTGTGGTTGTTTGCTAATCAATACGAAATAAATAATTTCAGTATTCACAAATGTTTACCTAACGCATTAAATTCAATGTTAAAATATAGAACTGTTTTCCGTTCCGTCGGTGAGTGAGTGAAGTGGGTGAAGATAGTTAGGCGGCTCTTAACGTTGAGGTCTTGAGAGCCGATGAGGGTGGAGTGAAGTGAGTGTGGAGCAGCGCCGGAATGAAAGGGCGGGGGAAACGGGCGATCTATGAGAAAACCCGCCAACCAGTTGCATCGTCTGGCACTATTCCCACTTGCGAAAATCCTGCCGGGAATTGATCCCGGTTCGCCTTGGTGGGAGGCGAGCAGTCGAACCGCTAAGCCACCGGGGCCCTACTTTCGTCGGTACAAACTTCACTGGGTGCATGGCACTCAGCGTAGCTCTTGGAGTATATGCAGGTAGGAGCAGTAAGATTTTTCACAGGTCGATTTCAAAATTTCTCAGTTAGTCCAGACAATAGGGAACATTTTGCAGCGCGCAGCAGCCAGTCAAACAGAAGTTCCTCCGCCAAGCACTGGAAGTAACACTCTATGAAACGCGCAGGTTTTGCGTTGTTACAAACATTGCACCTGTTGTCGTCGAAAGAAGCTTGCTATTTTTGATCTGTATTGTCGTCGTCACGTCGTCCATATTTAAATATGTTCCATTGTGATCGTTTGTGCTGTGTTCGTTGTTCGTCCAGGTTTTGGTTATATTCTTCACACGCCATACTTGTCGTTTGTCTGTTTGACCAACAGTTCTGGTCATGTTGTGTCTTTTTTTTTGGTGTCATCTGACTACATCCATGCTTGGAATTATATTATGTACTAGCGAACCGGCCCGGCTTCGCCCGGTAACAATTTAGTTTTTACAGAGATACTTCGAAAGACAAAAATGGTTACTGAGGGTCATCCTTAAAAGATAAACATATGCCATTGCGGACTTTTCTGTAGACCTTTCTGAGGACTACAATTATGTCGTACATTAATTTGATTTTTATCTTATGGTTTAGTCAGCGCAAGCCATGTAAGCGCCCTAAAAGCTGTTTTTTACGACTTGATTAAAAATGGGTCGATATTTCTCTACTATTTTTAAACTAAATATAAATAAATTATACACCAAAACCTTCCTGAAGACATTCTGTAAATGATGTTGAAAACCGCATCAAAATCCATTAAGTAGTTTAGAAGTACTAAGTGAATACACAGACAGACGCGGATAAGCGACTTTGTTTTATACTATTTAGAGATATTTAGAGATTTTTCATTTTCGTTGTGCTGTGTAGTTCTGTTATTTGTTCTCTGACATTATTATTTCTTAGAATTATATGTGTGTTTCATGTTTCTCGGCATAATTTAATTCAGGCTTTTTCATCCTTATTTAATTTATTTACATTTATAATATGTGCTACTTTATTTTACGTAGTTTGTTTTCTGAGACTACAACGAAATGTTTGCAATTACGTATGTCCATAATTGTTCAAACAATCAATAACCCCAATTGCACGAATCATTCAAACAACACATATAAATGTATCAACGGATATTTTTACGGAAATCTGCAGTTGACATATGAAAACGCGATCTGAAATAAGCAGACGGCATGGCAGAGACCTACAAAAAAAATTGGACGTCCTCACTAAATTCTCTATGTGTAGCGAGTTTGTTTAAATTAGGTGCATGATTCAAAAGTTAATAAGAGAGGGGGCTGGGGCCTACTTCCCAGACAAACATTTCGCGTGATTTCATTAACCTATATTTAAAAGAAAGAAGACTAAAAAAATACAGACTCAGATAACTGATCTTCCCTTTTTTTTTTGTCAAAAAGTCATATTTATATATCATTTATTTATACTGAAAGATGCGTTATAGCACCAATACTGTATAGTGGGTTTACTCCCACACATGTTGAAGTCATTTTTGATGGTATTGGGAGACAATACAAGCCAACTTTAAAAACTTTCAGATCATTGTTCTCTCCGCAATAGGAAGTCAGTTTGTAAGCCGACCAAGGCTAGGCTGCACTCTTCGCGGGGCGAGTAGCTTGTTCTATGACTTTTGTAGCTACATAAGTTTGATCAAAAAAGGTTTCTGTCTTTTGGGAAGTACATTGTTAATTAAAAATGAGTGGCAATAAATATCACACAAATAAGATAGCATATTTATTTCGTTTCCACATAATTATTTGAACCACAAGGACAATATTTTCGAAATTGCACCAGCGAGTAGTTTCTCTTTTTGTATAAATTGCAGTCTCTGGCTCAGCCATAATGGACCAACGTTTATGTGAATGGATATCGTAAAAGTTATGGTTTGTAGTTATTTACCGGACCAGATGTCCTGATAATGCCATGTTAACTAGCCGTGGTGAAATTTATTATCGTTTGAAACAATAATTAAAGATATATACACGATAAAAAAATTACATTAAATTCTACGATACCGATATAGAGTAAAATAAAAAACAAATAAAATGACAATACGAAAGAAATGAAAAAAGTGAGTACTAGTGAGAGTTAGAAATGTTGCAGTTAGGAGTGCGTTGCGCGGGAGGAGCCGAGTCACCGGAAACAAAGTGCGAGCGAGGGCCGCAGGTATGTGGGACGGCTTGTTTGTGCAGCGGGGGGCCCGCCCACTAGGCAAACAAGGCGAGTGGCAGGGCGGGTGNGAGTGTCAACAACGGCGGGCCACCCCTATCACTGCCCTCCCACACTGTGTCAACACGCCGCCCATATGGTCGCCTCCGAGCACAGCGGCTGTGCTCTCCTCGCCGGCGTTCTAGCGTCTCGCCTCTCTCTCTGCCTTCCTGCCTTCCTCCTTCCAGGCTCCCGCCTGCCTGGCGCTTCAAACGCGCTGCACTGTGTTTCAAATACTAGTTCTCCCACGAAACTATTGAATGTGCGTCCAATGTGCTGTTCTAAGAAAGGAACAACACACTTCAGGTGAGGGCTGTTGAGTGCTTTCAAGACATCACGCTCATTAGAAACACCATTTCAAAGCACTGCTAAAAACTGCTTTTCCATAGCGCTGTAATTCAAAATAAACGCATCAGATACATATGAAACTACTCAAGGACCCTGCGTTGAACTTTCCTACAGACCTTCCACCAATAAAATAACAGGGTCTCCGATAGTGTCCCCTTTATCGCTAACGCGCTTCTCAGTCTCAAATACGGAAAAAAGCTCCAGGTAGGCGGGAGTTTTAAAGGGAACCTTTTCCCCGCCATATTGAATTATTGGTTTTCCTCGCTTGTTTATATTTTTAAAAAAGAAAATTCCGAAAGCACTCCTGTACCCAAGTAGCTGCTAATCATACACTGCAGTACAGACAAGACTAGAGATCTACAAACTCATAATTTCGTCACGATTTTAAATCTGCCAAAATTTGGCAAAAGTCAATATTATGACATAAATAACAGTTCATAGTTCAGCCGTAAAGACTGCACTGCTGTGTATGGTCAATGGCTAGTTGCGTAGAGTAGTACTTTCGGAATTTTCTTTATAAAAATATAAGCAAGCTAAAAAAAAAAAAACAAGCATACAACATGGTTGAGGAAAGTTCTCCTTCAATCCAGCACTTCGAGTAATTCACAATGTCCTTGTAAAAAATGTATAACACTCTAGGAGAATATGAAACAACTAGCAAGACAACTGTTGCATCCCGCGTATCATATCTTGTAGCTGAGTGTATACGAACTGCTGTTTTTCACTTCATGAAAGAACAGTACATTTTGACAGTTCTAGAAAAGTAGCGCGACCACAATATATTTTCCCGCCACTGCTTCTGTCTGTGAATGACACATATGCCTTTAAACGATTTGCTATTAGTCTAATGCACAAACAGTATCACCTTTTCCACTTGGGTTATTTAATAGTAGGCATTGAAAAACTGACGTTAACTATAACTTCAGTCCAGTACTCTATGTAGGATAGTATAGCTAGTTCGCCCTTGCAACCGGGTTTATTTTGTTTTGGCAAAGTAAGACTGCTGGGATGCTGTTTATTTTATTTAAGGGTTGATTAGGGGGAGCAAGGGAGGGGGAACTTCAACTCATTTCATGACACGGCATNTGCTGTTTATTTTATTTAAGGGTTGATTAGGGGGAGCAAGGGAGGGGGAACTTCAACTCATTTCATGACACGGCATTGATTTGCAGCTCTTCTTGTGAGCCTGTTATAGTTTTGCATTGTATATTGCTTTAATGTGGCAATGGAAANCGGCATTGATTTGCAGCTCTTCTTGTGAGCCTGTTATAGTTTTGCATTGTATATTGCTTTAATGTGGCAATGGAAATATTCGATCGCACGGAAATAACATTAAAATTATTGTAATTTGGAAATTTTTAACTTCACCAAAAGAGTAAAACGCGACAAATAGTCGCCGTTCGTACAGATGCGAGTTACAAACACACGCGGTAGGTATAAATGTTTTTATATGCTTTTCAGGGTAAATTGAGCACTTTTAAGGCCCTAGTTACTTTTTTATTTCAGCAATTTTTTATCGTCTAACTATCTTTTTAAATAAATACTTCCATGTAAGTAACAAACACAGCGTGTAGATTCCACCGCAATCAGAAGATAACGTCTAAGGTTAAAATAACATATATGTATTTACTGTTATTCCAAATGAGAGGGCTTTCAACACAACGAGATGCAAACCACTTCGGATTTTCAGTATTGTAATAAACAAATATATTATTTTCACTACATAACAAAGGGTTCAAAAGGCAACTTTTTCAGTTTTTCAGGCCACGTACGTTTCAAACATTTTAATAACTCCTTAGAAATACGTTATTTACAAAGCACACAATTTTACTGTTCGTAATTACTAATCATAACTCCAGAACACGTGTTATCTGGCAGTCCTTGGGCGATTACTTCATTAAAATCGTTTTTGTCTGCCACTGATGCAATTAATTTACAGAATCATTTAGTATACAGTACTTCACCTGTTTCCTGAAACAAACTTTAACTTCGGAACGTTATATTTGCGGCGTTTCAAGATGGTCACGAAAAAATGGTAGTTCAAGCCATTTTACGAAGCAGTTGACACGTGCTGATAATACTACATTTCACTGAAGAATACACGCTGAGAAGGCACCTACAATTTAATTAAAACAAATACAAAGAAAGTAGCCGCCAATAAAATATTCCAACATCAGAAATGTGCTCGCGCAAACATGCACGTGCACAATGGCATTTACAGGGCTGGAAACGCTTCACTAATCATAGCGCCCGCATACTACGTTGTTACTGCTTGTAGTCAATTCACGGTATCTTCGCACATTTTTGAATGAATCATTAAAAATGATCCCATAAAATGTGTTGGTTATTTCCTAAATATGTCATGTATCACAAGTGTTTTATACTCCCGTTAGGATAAAAGTGCCTTGCTCTCAGTTAAATTCAACTTTTGCTTATATTTATGTATAAATTAAAACATTTTATTTATAATTAATATTATTTTTAATAGGTGTGTTGGTAATGCCCAGAAATAAATAGTTCTCACGCAAAATAAAACATTATTAAACTGAGGGCCCACAGCTGCGGTGGTCGTCCCTTTAGCGTATTCTTCTAGACTTGCTGAAGCTTTGTTTGCATTAGATGGAGAAATAAATAGCCTGAAAGTAGAACTTTATCAGGGCCTCAGAAAATTTGAAAGTAACCATTAGCATAACTATGACATGTTTTTGAAGACAGTTCACTGTAGCTAAAAAAAAAAACTATATTTATTTGAGAGCACTATTCAAACCATATACGATGTAAATTTATTAAATTACAATTTCTAATTCAGAACTTTTCTTTTCCATAGTCATCGTCAAGATCACCAACGCAACAACTCGTCAGCTGATACAATACTTTGCAAACGAGTGGATTGACTGGTTACATACTGTGTAGGTCAGTCACGTTTTCTTGTCAAACGTACTGTACTTAATATTAAATGGAGTGTAAGTGCAAAGCATAGGTGTGGCCAGATTTGTACACTATTCTGGTAATGGGTGGTCCAATTCCAAGTACTCAGAAGCCAAACCCTTAAGTTATATTCTAATCGCGGTTTCTTCAAACATTTTAATCAAATCCTTGAAAAAAACACAACATGTACGACGTATTTGGTTGTTTCCTGAATACGTCATGTATCGCATGCATTTTATACTTGTGTTAACATAGAATAACTTTATTTTTGGTCAAATTATAATTGTTCTTATATTTTAATAGCGAATCTGGCTTTGCCCGGTAATAATTTAATTTTTACAACGATACTTTGAAAGACAAAAATGGTTACTGTGGGTCATCCTTAAAAGATAAACATATGCTGTCGGGGACTTTTCTGTAGACCTTTTTAAGAGATACAATTCTGTTGCAAATTAATTTTATGTATCTCTTATGGTTTAGTCAGCGCAAGCCATGTAAGCGCCCTAAAAGCGGTTTTTTACGACTTGATTACAAATGGGTCGACATTTCTCTACTATCTTTATATTAAATATAAATTTATTATCCACCGAAACCTTACTCAATAAATTCTCTAAATGCTGTTGAAAACCGCATCAAAATCCATTAAGTAGTTTAGAAGTACTAAGCGAATACACAGACAGACGCGGATAAGCGACTTTGTTTTATACTACTTAGAAAGTAGAAATTATAATATTTCATTCATAATTTATATGAGAAATATAGAATGTAGGTGTGTTGGTAACGCCCAGTAAGAAGTAGATATCATGCAAAGCTTTATAACATTGAGTGAGCACGAATGCAGTGCGTTGTCCCTTCGGCGTAATTTTCTAGACTCGGTTAAGTTTTTTTAGCATGAGGCGGAGGAATATCCTGGAATTAGAACTTAATCAGAGCTTCAGAAAAGTTGGAAGTAGCTGTGAATTGACTATAACACGGAGTGTGGTCAAGACTAACATACGTTTATCTGCACTACGATAAAAACAACGGGAAAAAAATGAAAATTATCGTGAGCCTTACTCTATTTATCACATGTTTTGAGACTTTAAGATACAGGAGAGAATATTAGTGTGTTTTAACACTTTCCTAATGAATTGGGGGTACTGTGCGAACCGGACTACCCCTTTGTCCCACCTGTGGTGCGCGGATTCTTTGAAGGTGTCCTACCTGGCTATTAAACTGCGTTTCAGCGTGTTTTAAATAAGGTATGTTTTAAAAAACAATTTAACGTGCCCCCAATCTGTTTACGTACTAAAACATACCCCAGACAAGGGTGGTATTTTAAAACATACAACCCGTACTCGAGCGAAACTGCGATAGAAGCCTGCATTAAACTTTGTTATAGACTTTCCATAAAAACAATTGCAGGGTCGCCGCTTTAGGTCCCGTGGTTACACGCAATACGACGAGAACACTGCACGCTGGTTCAGAGCATTGCGCGTAGTGGCGAATGCCGCACTTGACGCCCATGGCGGTGTCGCCCTTATCTCTCCCGCGGTTCTCGACTTCAAACGTGGAAACTTACTCTTGATGGACGGTTTCCTTAAGAATACAGAAGTGAAACAACCTCTTGTACCGCGAACACCAAACTTGACCAGGAGGTGTCGTATCGCAATAATAGCTTCTAATCAAAGAAAATCACAAAGAAAATTCAGCAGGGTTTGAGTTAACAAAATAATTTTTAGTGACCACAGAGTTTCTTTTGCCGTGCCTATATCACATTTTAACCTTCATCTGACTTTCATAGTGCGCTTTTGATTCACACAAGAATCACTTCGTCTGTTCGTGGCGCGAAGCGACTTGACAGCGGCACAGAAAAGTTAAGAACACGTAAGTAAAACAGCCTCTTATACAGCGAACTCAAGTCGCACACACCAGCAAAACGGTGGTTGTTTCACCGCTGTAGACTTAGCCATATGTATGACCGGGTATGCACCACACCGCCCGTAAAAAGTTAAAAAGAAAATACTACTCTAACTTGTTGATTAAGTCCCAAAGAACGAGATAAACATATTGAGACTCATTGTATTTTTATTAGTTGTTAGTCTCATTGTAGGTACTAGAAGAATACGTATGTAAACGTCCCTGAATGAAATATCGCATATACGTACATCCGTGCTTGCTGTGGCCACACCGCGTGGTAAATTAACATTTAGAGGTCTGAGAATGTTTAATAGCAATCGCGACAAGCTAGAAATGAATTGTCTGTACACGCCACAACAGGAGCACTAACTTTATTGGTCTGTGCTTTTCAACTTACCAGCATCCTACAGATGCAAATTACATCACGCATATGGGGCCGTGGCGTAGTAGTGGTCAGACTACTAACCTCCCACTTAAGCGAACTGTGTTCGATTCCCGGCGGGCAATCCCCTCCGGATTTTTGCACGTGGGAATCGTGCCGGACGGTGCCGTTGGTCGGTGGATTTTCTCGGGGATCTCCGATTTCCCCCACCCTCGCATTCCCGCGCTGTTCCATACTCACCTTGCATCACCCTTATCGGCTCTCAAGACCCCAATATTAAGGCTCCCGCCTACCTGACGCTAGAACTGGTTTGTAGGGTGTTTGAAATACATGTTTTCCCACGAAACTATTAAACGTGCGTCCAATGTGCTGATCTACGAAAGTAACGCGCACTTTAGAAGAAAGCTGTTGAGTACTTTCAAGTTGTCACGCAATTTAGAANAGAAAGCTGTTGAGTACTTTCAAGTTGTCACGCAATTTAGAAAAATCATCTCAGAGTACTCCAAAACGGCTGAGAACTGCTTTTTAAAAGTGCTATAGCTCAAAATACATGCATCAGATGTATACGAAACTTCGAAGGCCCTGCACTGAACATTCCTACAGACTTTCCACCAATAAAATTATAGGGTCGCCACTGAAAGTCCCATAGGTACACGCAGTGAGACTAGAACACTGCGCGTAGTGGCGATGGCNAAAATAATAGGGTCGCCACTGAAAGTCCCATAGGTACACGCAGTGAGACTAGAACACTGCGCGTAGTGGCGATGGTGCACTTGATGCGTATGGCAGTGTCGCCCTTATCGCGCCCGCGCCTGTCGACCTCAAACGCGGGCAAAATCTCGAAGNGCACTTGATGCGTATGGCAGTGTCGCCCTTATCGCGCCCGCGCCTGTCGACCTCAAACGCGGGCAAAATCTCGAAGTAGGTGGGAGTCTCAGGAGCCACCCAAATCTCTCCACTCCACACCACGCATGCTTTTCATACAAAAAAGTTTTTTATTATTGGCTACCGGCTGACCAATGAATTGGCCAGCTGATTGTGTCAAGTTACAGTGACTAGTCGCGTGTAACACATCCACCCTGTTAATTTATATAACTGAATATAAATTTATTTTTTTACTGACATTACAACTGATGCGATAAAGTGTTCGTGTTAGCTCTACGTAAAAATAGGTGAATTAGCGGAAGCATATGCTTGAGAGTTTTGCCTTCAGAAACAAAGAATGCCCGTTGTTCGAGCTAGATTTGGGCATAGATCTCCAAATGTTAACACTTTTGAGTGTTGCTGACCTAGTATTAGGTCGCCTGGATTTAACCGACCTATATGGAGTTCGCCATAACATTACAACTTCCGCACTGCTTTAAGACACTGACGACGAAATGTTACCTAGCCAGCTGTGCTCATGAGGTTCATAATATTACGCCAGCAACGNCTGCTTTAAGACACTGACGACGAAATGTTACCTAGCCAGCTGTGCTCATGAGGTTCATAATATTACGCCAGCAACGACCGAAGTGTAATTACTCAAATGTACAGGTTGGACTGGTTACACTTTGGGCGTAATATTGCTTTGCGGAGGACCTTGTGAACACTGCTGGCTAAGTACTATTTCGTCGTCAATGTCTCGAGGAACATTCTATTTGAAGCATTTTCAACTCGGCAATATATTGGCACAGAATCGGCCTGTAAAGAACAGTGTAGTAAGAGTGTCCGGTGTTGTGTGATCCAATAAGATAGGACGGTTGTAAACGGGAATACAGAGACCAACAGAACTGATGGCCATGCAGCCGTGAATGTATGTAGGCGACTAGCTTTCAGAAAAAGGTTTCGTTGAATCAAACAAAGTTTGTTTGGCGCAACCAAACTAATTGTTTATATATAGACAATTAATATGTTTTGTTGCTGAAACCGAATTGTTTTGTTCTTCTCAGTTGGTTGCCCCGAATTGTAAGATTGGTTTGGTGCAACAATATTTGTTTGGTTGTACTTACATTAAACAGTTTCTGTTTTTATAAAAAAAAAACGGAATACCGACCGAGATACGAACGTAGCTAAAGTGTCTGCTGATGAAATTATGATGTATTTAAATACATGTATTTCAAATACTGGACACCGCGCGTAAATAAATGTTAACAATTTAACTGCTTTACTTTTTAGTTTCCTGTAGAACTTATTTTAATAGGGTTCTTATACCAGTAGATAGAAAATGAGAGAGAGCTGGCACAGGAGAACGGAGTAGGACGGTAGGAGGGTATTGGCATCTGGCAGTAAACCAGTCGAATGACCTTTGACCTTCACATTTGACCTTGACCTACATTCGCAATATTGGATGACCTTGGTTTTTGACCTTGACTGTTATCTTGTCATTTGACCTTGACCTTGGAAAACACTCAAAATTTCCAGAATTTTGCCCGCAAAAATTCCTGAATATACCTCTAAATCTGCACAATTTCATGCAAAAAGATTCCTTACCCAAATTTTTGAGTCACTCAGTCTAAAAATAGAAACATCTTGTTTCAAGAATGTTCCAGTTCATGCTCTGTCATTCTGCCTTGGTGGACAGGGGTATAGGGCTTAGGACGGTAGANCTTTTAATAGGGTTCTTATACCAGTAGATAGAAAATGAGAGAGAGCTGGCACAGGAGAACGGAGTAGGACGGTAGGAGGGTATTGGCATCTGGCAGTAAACCAGTCGAATGACCTTTGACCTTCACCTTTCACCTTGACATACATTCGCAATATTGGATGACCTTGGTTTTTGACCTTGACTGTTATCTTGTCATTTGACCTTGACCTTGGAAAACACTCCAAATTTCCAGAATTTCCCGCAAAAATTCCTGAATATACCTCTAAATCTGCACAATTTCATGCAAAAAGATTCCTCACCCAAATTTTTGAGTCACTCAGTCTAAAAATAGAAACACCTTGTTTCAAGAATGTTCCAGTTCATGCTCTGTCATTCTGCCTTGGTGGACAGGGGTATAGGGCTTAGGACGGTAGAATGGACGTAATATTGGATGACCTTGACCTTTGACCTTTGAACTTGACCTTTAATCTTGGAAAACGCTTAAAATGTCTAGAATTTCCCTCAAAATTTCCCGATTTTAGCTCAAAATCTGCCAAATTTCCTGCAAAAAGATTCCTTACCAAAATTTACGAGTCACTTAGTATAAAATAGTACAACGTTGTTTCAAGAATTTTCAAGTTCATGCTCTGTCATTTCATACCACCCTCTTGTTTATAGAATTTTCCAGTTCATACTCTGTCATTCCATGCTACCAACTTGTTTCAAGAATGTCCCTGTTCATNATTGGAAAACGCTTAAAATGTCTAGAATTTCCCTCAAAATTTCCCGATTTTACCTCCAAATCTGCCAAATTTCCTGCAAAAAGATTCCTTACCAAAATTTACGAGTCACTTAGTATAAAATAGTACAACGTTGTTTCAAGAATTTTCAAGTTCATGCTCTGTCATTTCATACCACTCTCTTGTTTATAGAATTTTCCAGTTCATACTCTGTCATTCCATGCTACCAACTTGTTTCAAGAATGTCCCTGTTCATGCTCTATCATTCCACCTCGACATCTTGTTTCTAGATGTGACATGGGTGCAGCACAGTTTTAAATAATGTATGCAAAAACAATTTATATGGAAGTTATTGTATACGAGAGGTATGTGTTTGTTATGTTAACTCCTGCAGCAGGAGCCATCCGCCATATTGGATTACATCACAGCCATCAGTGCTCTGTTATTCTGCCTTGGTGGACAGGGGTTGTGGGATGTCGGAGCCTGGAGCCATCCGCTATATTGGATTGCATTACAGGCATATTTGATGACCTTGACTTTTTATCTTGACCTCAAATGTCCCATTTTTCCTGAAAAACACTCAGAATTTCTAGAATATCCCTTAAAATTTCCCAAATTTCCCTTAAAAATTGTCGAATTTCCCTCCAAATCTGCAACATTTCCTGCAAAAAGTTTTCTTACCCAAATTTTCATGAGTCACTCGGTCTAAAAACAGCATGACCTTGTTTCAGAAATGTTCTAGTTCATTGCCCTGTCATGATACTTCATGCTCTGTCATTCCACCTTTCGTGCTCTGTCATTCCACCTTTCGTGCTCTGTCATTCTGCCTATAATGCTCTACCATTCCACCCTAGAATGTTCTAGTTCATTGCTCTTTCATGATACTTCATTATCTGTCATTCCACTTCATGCTCTGTCATTCCATCTTGTTTCTTCCTGCTCTATCATTTCTTCTTGCTTCNCCATATTTGATGACCTTGACTTTTTATCTTGACCTCAAATGTCCCGTTTTTCCTGAAAAACACTCAGAATTTCTAGAATATCCCTTAAAATTTCCCAAATTTCCCTTAAAAATTGTCGAATTTCCCTCCAAATCTGCAACATTTCCTGCAAAAAGTTTTCTTACCCAAATTTTCATGAGTCACTCGGTCTAAAAACTGCATGACCTTGTTTCAGGAATGTTCTAGTTCATTGCCCTGTCATGATACTTCATGCTCTGTCATTCCACCTTTCGTGCTCTGTCATTCTGCCTATAATGCTCTACCATTCCACCCTAGAATGTTCTAGTTCATTGCTCTTTCATGATACTTCATTATCTGTCATTCCACTTCATGCTCTGTCATTCCATCTTGTTTCTTCCTGCTCTATCATTTCTTCTTGCTTCTGACATCGTCTAAGTCAATGATCAACATGCCCTAGTGGACTATTCATTATATATGCAACACATGTGAGAGGCAGACAAGCCTCGAGTGTTATGATATACATTANTGCCCTAGTGGACTATTCATTATATATGCAACACATGTGAGAGGCAGACAAGCCTCGAGTGTTATGATATACATTTAACCTATTCAGATATGACATCACAATATATGAGTATGTTTAGATTAAATAGTTATTATTTATTAGGTGATTTATTTGTCGCATTCTTATTTTTTCTTACATAATATTTTTAAAGTATTTCTTTATGATATGTTTAATTAGCATTATTTATATTTTAAATAATATTCGTGTCATTATGAAGTACTTAATATATTAGCATGTAAAGACTTTATGGGTATTCGAGTGTCAAATAATTTGAAGTACCAATTAAAAGTGTATGATTATTTCATTACAAGACAATATAAATCATTTGTTGCATGTAAATGAATGTAAAATATTTTTCATATGCCTGCTTCTTTCTCCAAAGAATAAAGCAAATGCAAATCAAACACGATTGTGGAATAGTATTTACGAACATGAACCAAGAATTTCAAAACTATATGATGGTTGAAATTTCTACTTACGGCTTAACGAAGCTATGAAATAATGCCTTGCATAATTGTTTCTTCAGTGATGATGTTCTTAGCCTCGGGTGGAATTCCTGTGTTGTCCTCACCTTTACCGCAAATATGAACTTGGTCCCTTGCATGAGGCATAAAACCAAGCTCATGTATACAGTTCCCCGGACATTAGAACCGAGGCTACGCAATTTGCACTTGCAGAGGCACTATGGAGATTTATGTTTTTCTTTATACATAATTTTAAATAAATTTATTTGGAATATCAGAATTTTCAGGTTTTTGCACTTCTCTCAACTACCTTGCAAGTGCATATTACATAGGTAGGTGGTTTACAAATTTGTTGACATGAAAACCACAACACCTAAAATAAGAATCAAAGCGGACAAAGGAACGAACAGAAAGACGAAAGCCAAAGAAGATGAGTAAAGTAGATAGTTAGAGGAAAAAAGAAAAGTTGGGGACAGCACATAAATGAAGAAGAAAAACAAGTACGATACTACCACCAGTAACTGCAGTGCATATGTAACTGATATGAATACAATTTCACATTCACAACTCAGGATAAGTGTTGAACCCCCACCCCCCTCCCCAGAAAATAGCTATAAACCCCAGGTCGGAGGCTGAAAATGGATGACAAATCCTTGCATATGAGAAAAAATGTGGAAGTGGAATAGTAGTCAGGTCAGAAAAAACTAAAACAATGCTCCAGGATATATTTGCGACACACCTGACCAGATGATACCTTGTAAAAGCTTCACTGTGCCACCAGACATCAGCAACATACCTGACAAGACGATGCCTTGCACGGGATAGAGTGTACTGTTGGAAAATNCACTGTGCCACCAGACATCAGCAACATACCTGACAAGACGATGCCTTGCACGGGATAGAGTGTACTGTTGGAAAATAAATTAAAAGCAATAATATTTAACTATTAAAATTTAGGCATTGCGATCAACTGTGAGAAAAATGTAGATGCGGGAATGGACTGACCTCTGCTTCAATGTGACTGGGGAGATATATTTGCATTTCATGATGTTTATCTCTATAAAAAATAATTAAATTACTGCTCATAACCATAGGGTGGAGTATGCACATAGTCATTTATTAATTGTCTTTTATCATCCACCCAGGACAATGTTAGCTTATTACTGCACTTGGTATATAAATGATGATGGTGTTATCTGATAGTATTTTCATTAACTCTTATTTTTGTTTGTTGCAATAACACATTCCGGTAATCATTAAATGTTAATTAATTTTTTANGTATTTTCATTAACTCTTATTTTTGTTTGTTGCAATAACACATTCCGGTAATCATTAAATGTTAATTAATTTTTTATGGTAGATTTCTAGAAGAAGTTTTTGATAGTTTTGCTGATGCATTTGTTGCTATACAATTTAGANATTAATTTTTTATGGTAGATTTCTAGAAGAAGTTTTTGATAGTTTTGCTGATGCATTTGTTGCTATACAATTTAGACCTCAGACCAACAAATTCATATGTATATCTCATCCTCACCACACTCATCCTTAAATTTGCCCACCACTTTCTTCTCAGTGGGTGAGTAGCATGGGCGAGTGAGGGGATAGGCACTCGTGTCAAATTCCATCTTGAATGCTGGGTCTCATGCTAAATCCTGGTAAAAGTCCATCAACTAGATTTCATTAATAAAGCTATCGGTGNTTTTTTATGGTAGATTTCTAGAAGAAGTTTTTGATAGTTTTGCTGATGCATTTGTTGCTATACAATTTAGCCCTCAGACCAACAAATTCATATGTATATTTCATCCTCACCACACTCATCCTTAAATTTGCCCACCACTTTCTTCTCAGTGGGTGAGTAGCATGGGCGAGTGAGGGGATAGGCACTCGTGTCAAATTTCATCTTGAATGCTGGGTCTCATGCTAAATCCTGGTAAAAGTCCATCAACTAGATTTCATTAATAAAGCTATCGGTGNCATCTTGAATGCTGGGTCTCATGCTAAATCCTGGTAAAAGTCCATCAACTAGATTTCATTAATAAAGCTATCGGTGTCCATATATACCAACTGAATATTTCATTATATTTCTTCATCATGACATCATAGTGGAAGCGATACATCAGGGTCTTTTATAAGTCTAGTACTGCAAATCCTGCATAGATGGGCTTGTCTAACTGAATAATTTCTTTGCTCATTTTCATCAATAATACATATGCATCATAAATGATCATGTCCTTAAAAGATGGTTTGCATTAAATTTTTTAATTCTCTTTTCCACACATACCAATTCCATTTTTTGCCTCTTCCTTTTATTTTTCATTAACTTACCAAGCGTCGCATTGTTGGCAAGCTTGAATAAATCTTTCTCGAAGTCATTAGCAGCAGCTTGACACTTTTCGGTATTCATATGAATGTAAGGTTTCAACCATACCATTTGATTATATTGCAAAACTCGGTGAATCTTCTTTATTTGTAGGCCGTGCTCAATGGCTTGTTTCAAATTTACATATTACACTATATAATTGTTTTTATCTGCCAGAGTTGTCACTAATTTGGTCTGCTTGGTTCTGGAGGGTGGGGGGAGGGCACTCATTGATGAGAAGAAATTGTAAATATTTATGGTATTTGTGTAGACTGGCAGGGTTCTGCAGATTCACCTACATTACGTGGCCTACATCACCATTCTGACACAGCCATCGAATCCAGGTTGGTGCTCACCCATTTAAATCCAGAATATGGAAGGGGTAATGATGTTGCCCAACCATACAAATTGTTGANTCCAGGTTGGTGCTCACCCATTTAAATCCAGAATATGGAAGGGGTAATGATGTTGCCCAACCATACAAATTGTTGACCTTTACATACTGGAGGCATGTTGACAGTTTCTCTGCATCATGTGTGGTAGAAGCGTGTCTGTTTATGCTGTACCATGATGTTTAATACACTGAGCTGCACCACCCTGGATACCTTCCTCGATGAATAGGTACACATCATATTCGGAAAGCAGTTCTAATTCCACCTTTGTCTTTTTCAACAAGGCATCAGAGGATAATCCAAGACTTCCTTAGCAGGCAGCTACATCTCTTCTAACTTCTCCCACGACTCAACCTAGTCGTAAGGAAAGATACCCTTTCTTACAACTAGCCCCATTTCTTCAGTGCTGAAAAATTTCTTCTTAGTTTTAAATTCGGAGACAGGCAAGTTCTGTGCGAGGGTAGCAAGACTGGCAGACAATTATCTGTACGTATCTATGAATTGAATACTGAATTTGTCCCCAATCGACTTACTGAATGTTATAAGTTTTTACTCTGAATTTAGGATGATGAAAATATCTTTGGTGTTATATGCGAGTTCTTTTATGATGATATGTTAATCATAGCAAAGATTATGGAACATTACTGGTAATTTTTAGGGCGATGAAGAAGCATATTGCATTCATTGAAAGCAGGCCTCTTATAGTTGTGGGTAAGGGGGTCATGGTCGTGGACTTGGGGTTCTTCTTCGTGAAGGATGCGGAGCATTAGCAGCAGGTATTGGCCAGATCATATATAGATCTCTCATTANCATACCTCTCATTAGGTGTCAGTGGTCTCATTGGTTCTGATGCATTATATATCTCCTGAACTTCTTCAGGTATTTTTACAATGTCGGAAATTACATTTTTGGCTGCATTTTCTCCTCTGTATATAATAAGCTTTGCATTCGAACCTGATGTTTTTGATGCCGTTATGACGCTGTTGCCCACACAGTGGTAAATTCCATAACTGTATGGCTCATGTTTCTGGTAGGCCATCGTGTATGATTGCTTGGGGTCACATGATGTAACAGGATTCAGCATGGCTTAAAATCTGCATATATTACTATTAAAAGCTTAGCCATATTTTGATAATTCTTGAATTTCATAACTGGAGGCATGTTGTGCGGTGTTGTCTTAGGAATCTCTNCATTAAAAGCTTAGCCATATTTTGATAATACTTGAATTTCATAACTGGAAGCATGTTGTGCGGTGTTGACTTAGGCATCTCTATTCTCGCAGTAGCATGAGGATTACAATATTTAAAGTGCTGCCTAAGAGTTTCCTCTCCAGTGAGGCCAGGAATGCGCGGAATATCATGATAGTATGTGAATCACCTTTNAGGCCATCGTGTATGATTGCTTGGGGTCACATGATGTAACAGGATTCAGCATGGCTTAAAATCTGCATATATTACCATTAAAAGCTTAGCCATATTTTGATAATACTTGAATTTCATAACTGGAAGCATGTTGTGCGGTGTTGACTTAGGCATCTCTATTCTCGCAGTAGCATGAGGATTACAATATTTAAAGTGCTGCCTAAGAGTTTCCTCTCCAGTGAGGCCAGGAATGCGCGGAATATCATGATAGTATGTGAATCACCTTTTACATACATATATAGATTCATTATGCAGTGACAGCTGTGAATGTATCAGGCTATATAAATTGGTAACTAAGGTTTAGTGGTTGTTGCTGTCATCAGTTAGGAGTAGCAAGTGGAAATGTTCACGTTTTTCCTCATTACATATACGAATGGGAACCACCTTCTCATCTTCGAGCGAATAAATTATCACAGAAACTCCAGGGTTGTTTCTCTTAAACAGGCATATTTGGCTCAGAAGCATGGGGAACTCGAGTCCACTTAAAATAAATTTGCCTTCCAAGCTGTGATATATCTTGTTGACACGTTTTGGGTGTGTTCCTTCTATGAATCTTGACAGGATGGCCCAATTGAAGCATCTTGATCTTTGTTCTGGGGATTAATTACTGCCTTACTAGCCTTGATGCTTGTTAGTAAATCGATGTAGGACGAAGCTCTAAGTGGATCAAGCATATTGATCCTTAGCTGAAGATGTTTTATAAAGGTGAGGGTCCAGCCAGTTCCCTTCCCCTGGCATTCTTCGTCCTCCTGGCAGATCCTTTCAATGGTAGACATAACAGCATCTTCAATATCATCTAAGTTGTACACAGGTATATTTTTTGTCTAGAAAGCATGATGGTCATCTTGGTTGTCATGCGGCTCCGACTTACCATAAATACAATCCAACCATATGTTTAATTTTATGGCTGCTGTGTTTCCAGTTCTAGAGTTAATTGACTGATAATGTTCTCTTTCATATCATTCAGATATGTACATATGTTGCTCGTTGTAGTAAATGTATTATATGTAATAAGGGTCTCCAAATTATGGTTGAACACGAACCCATTATCATTAGGTTAACCAGTCCCGACAACTACTCTGCGATGGGGGGAGCTGCCTTTTGTCGAAATCCTGTGAGCTGGAACAGATGGACTTGTTTGTGTGTCAAAACATGGATGCTTTGCTGGTGGGGCAGTGGGACCATTACATTTAGAGCTGTGTGCCTTTAATTTGTCAGATCTGGTAAACTGCCTCCTACATTTGTAACATTCTAGGGTTTAAGTATCAGGGTTCATACAACAGCTGTGCTCATGTCTTCTTGCACTGTCGTTGCGAGCGAACTTCTCGTTGCAGAATTTGCCTCTAGTAGTTGCCTTCTGATGGATTTGACCAGTGCAGCCTTGTATGTGTTTTACCATATCTNGTTGCAGAATTTGCCTCTAGTAGTTGCCTTCTGATGGATTTGACCAGTGCAGCCTTGTATGTGTTTTACCATATCGTTCTTGCGAGCAATTGACACCCCTACACTTGTCGCATATCTGTTGCCCTTCCCTGAAGGGGTTGAGCCTGCAATTTCTCTTGCGATGGAGTTCATTCCAACGATCAGCAAACAAATGATCACAAAAGCCACACTGCACTACTGGAGGAGGCATAGTACTTACCACAGTCGAAGAAATGGAAGGAAGGGAAGACACGAAAGACTCATCAACACCGGATACCTTGCTGTCCATGGCGTGTGTTAGGAACAGTCACCTGCACAGGCACAAAACACATGTAATAATGCTGACACGCAAATATAATGATAGGATGGGATATTGGGACAATGTAGGGGCAGGTAGTAATAAAAATAATATTGAAACATGAAAGTCATACCAGAAGAAGAAGAAATATGTGTGATGTACTGAGCTAGCAACGATAGACTATGCCGCTAGCACCCTTCTTGCGACTCCTCGATTTGACTTGGGAGAGAGGGAGTTGAGACGAGCGAACCGTGAAGGATGTCTCCTGGATAAACACATTCCGCATTGATTAGTTTCCACTTAAAAAATTAATCAAAGAAAAGCACTTAAAATTTAGTCGAAACAAATACTCACTTCAAAGAAATATAAGTCTAGTTGTATATAACTGGCACCCCAACAGTCTGTCAACAGGCCACGCACGACTTGGTGGAGGTACTTGCGTACTGGCACAGCCGATCCCTAGGAACATCAAAACCCTCTAGTAACTTCATTTCACAAAATTACAATCAAAGAGCCACTAAAATGTTGTTCATATTTGGCTCAAATGGCGTATGTATGAATTCAAAATAAAACAACTCTGAACATGCGTATGTAGTCTATCATATTATACATCGCATCTGATATTCAAACCAACACAATCATTATAATCACAAAGTTGAAATACCAGTTTATTTCTACTTACAAAAATATTAATACACTATATTGGATTCGAACCTGGTTTAGTGTATGTGAATAGCTGTGGTCTTAAATTGTTAGTGGACACACGATGTGATTAAATGCATGGTTGTAACTGCAAACGAAAGCCAGCAGACTGTTAATTGTTTTTAATATTTCAACTAAAGAATTATATAACCAGTATATTTAACATGTACTATGTGGTAGAAAAATCAATTTTAGGATGTCTGATATGTTTTTAACATTAACTGGTACAAAACATAAAATGAAAGTTTTACTTTGGACATCGTATGAAAGCATTCGAATGTCATCTTTTTTATTTAAACTATTTTGCAATTGTTATGNAAAGTTTTACTTTGGACATCGTATGAAAGCATTCGAATGTCATCTTTTTTATTTAAACTATTTTGCAATTGTTATGACACTTGTTTTTGTTAACTCATAGAGTTTTGCTTTGAAAGTATCTGAAATATTGTATCTTATATCCATATAATTTTTAATAAGTACAGCACTTCGCAGGGCGAGGCTCGAACCCCAGCATTCTTGNATTGTATCTTATATCCATATAATTTTTAATAAGTACAGCACTTCGCAGGGCGAGGCTCGAACCCCAGCATTCTTGAAACATGATATTGAGAGGTATGTATGTGCATATCTTCGCATATCGTAAACCAAACCCTTGTTAACATATTATTTTTTCATTTAAAAGTGTTTTCTATCCGAGTATGAGTTTAACTAATGGACAACACGGCTTAATTTTTTAACGGAGGTGTCAAACCCGCTGGTCAAAGCGCATCGCTTGACTGGTTCCACGAGAGTTTTATTCCGAACACATCTCCAAAGACTTGCAGTGCATCTCACATAAATATATAGTACGTATTTATGCAGCTGCTCAGAAGTATTGTAGCTCTGTAATAAATTTAAAAAATTAAAGTAGTAGTAGTATATGTTTACTGGTGCTGATAATTATTTGCTAGATTTTACAATACACGCAGGTCCTACAGTATTTCACTGCTCCCCGACAAGAATAAGTTAAGAAATGCACACAAACAAGTTTCAATTTCCTGTCGTCGAAGTACTCAACGTTTACAATAATAATAAATTAGG
>NQII01004339.1:0-130938 GCA_002778355.1 Clitarchus hookeri
TCGGGGTGCGTCTAATAAAGAGTTTTTAATTGGAAAAAATTGTCCGAAGTCGCGATTAAGATAGGCCGCCGATTGTTCGGAACGAAGGTTTCCAAAAACGCCCGAGTAATTCGCCAATGATAAACACTGGCTGAACAATTAAATATAATGGAAAAGGGTGGAAAGGAACCGGCTTATTGGTCGAATTAAGCTTTCCGAAAACACCCTGAGTAATTAGCCAATGGGAAACATTGGCGGAGTAATTATATATATTGGAAGGGGGTGGGATCTATCTAATAATAATTAGGGAGGTGGAGCGAATGTGAGTAATTAGCTAATGAGAAACATTGGAGGATAAGGAGGGGTTCAGTCATCTGCTGGGTCCCATAAAAATTAAGAAATTAATAACATGTTCCGTCAAATAAAATGTACACGGACGTCATGTTATTTAAAATTTAGCTGTACTAGGTAATTGAATGAAGGTGTATAGGATTAAAACACGAGTATTATAAACACATGCTTGCTCATATGTGATGTTGGGGTTGCAACCTGTTTGAACAACTAAATTGTAATTTGTGTGTGCTTTAATTACATTTCGAGCAAGTAATTACTATTATTGAGAACAATAACTACAGTAATTGCCTTCGACGAACGATGTGCGAGGAAATACAACATTGTTACTCTTTATTATGAAACGATCATTCAGTGCCTGCAAGAATAGCAAAGGCATGGAAACACGCACATACGTCACTTCACAAACAGCCAAGTGAAGATGGCACTCCGCGCAGTGTTTCCCGCTTCAGGCAGGGTCACCATGGATGACGGGAGGCTAGCACTACGAGGGGCTTGCTGCCTTACCCGAGGGACATGTCTGTCTCCTTGCCAGCCTGAGGAATGAATGAGGTGAGGGAAGAGATGAGGTGGAGCACCGGCGGCGGTCTGCTGACGCGGGAGGAAATGGGTGTGCCGCAAGTAGTTCCCCCACACCACGGCATTGTCCACCAGACTACCCACATGAGAATGCCGTATGTGTAACGTCCCGGCTCGCCAGATCCTGGGAGCGACCTGCGATATGAGTGGGTGATCCACTGAGCCGACTGCGGGTACATAGAACAGTCTGTTACCGAACTGAAACCCAAAACTGACGAATTGTAATAACTAAGGGTGGCTCAAATATTTCATACTTGAACAGTGCTACACCTGCAGCAAATGTGTAATAACAAACACTTTTCTGTTACTGATACCAAGTAACCTGTTCTGGCAAAGGTGAAGGTAACAATGGAAATGAGGACTCGATACGCTGGGAAATAAAATTTATAGTAATTATTTTTCATTTCAATTTAATATCAATAATTACAGAAACTGTTCTAATGAGCGATCCCCTGCTTCATTGCACACTCTGGATCAACACATCATGGATTATCTCACAAGTTCGAAGGTACCAGGACTTGTGCGCACAGTGTCACAGGCTGCATGCACCCGAGTGATGAGCTCTTCCTGTGTTTCACATGCTCTCTCGTTCACTTGGCTCTTCAAGTGCCCCCACAAAAATAGTCAAGTGGGTTTTGGTGGGGGGAGTAGGGAGGCCACGGAACGGGTCCACCACGGCCAAGCTACCGTTCACCGAAAGTACGGTTCAAATGGTGTCGCACTGCATTGGGGTAGTGAGGTGGTGCACCAACGAGATGATACAATATCTGACCTCAAATTGCAAGGAGAATGTCCTCAAGCGACGTAGGCAATGTATCTTGCACAAACGACAGGAAAATATCAGCCATTAGACGTGGCGGCAGCATGTAAAGCACAATCAAATAGTCCCCAAGAATACCTGCCCTCATGTCGACAACAAACCGTTGTTGATGGCTGCGGACAGTGCCTTCATGAGGAATTTGTTCCACACATAAGTATTGGTTGTTTCAATTGTAAATCCCGTCTCTTGTAAACGAGGCTTCATTCTTGAACAAAACACATGTCGGAAAGCCATGGTGCGTAACACATGTCTGGAGATATCACTGGCAAAATACAACTCAACGATGAAAGTTGCCAGGACATATCACGTGTACCTTCTGTAGATTATATGGACGCAGTAGCTGTTCACGCGTCACACGCCAGACAGACGTGTTGCTAACTCCGAATTGCCACGCAGCACGTCGTGAGCTTGCAGATGGATTGTCTCCTGCAGACTGTGAGACGCCCACTTCAAATTGTGGTGCACTCACCGAGCGCTGCATTCCCGTGTCGTTCCTTCTTTGAAACTTAAACACAAATTATTCGATATCATCAGCAATTTGAATGAAAGAATGAAAATATAACATGCACATAAGCATCCATTGAAACAGTGTGATCTGCAACGAACCAGTTTCTCGCAGGCGGCGATGAACTGCAACGAATATGGAAGGATTTGGCATACGTCTCGTGGGATATCGCTCAGCATAGAGACGCACTGCACTGCAACTGTTGCATTATAATAGCATGAACCATAAGCTAAGTGCATATCTGTCTGTTCTTTCCATGCGTACTGCTCCATTGTGAGTGTACCAGACGGACTACTACGAACACGTGACTGACAGTGCGTGTTGCAACAGTACAGACGCATCAGTGACGACATGCCATTGTGTTTTTCGGTGATTCGAACTTGAATGGAGTAACGCACTCACAGTGACAGGTGCTGGCAGATGCTGGCTCTCTATGGAAACCCTTTACTGAATAACGTTTTAAACGCGATGACTCGTCGCCGGAAGTGACGCACGTTTGATAAATTGACATGTGACATGTGTAGTTCGATACGGTCGCTTTCCGTTGTTACATAACATCTTGAACATTAACTGTCACATGGTGACAACAACAGACGCATGTTCGATGTTAGAGGAGTCCTCGGTGTCCGTGCGTGCTAACATGCCACGGCTCATGTGGCGATGACGGCCGGGCCAACTGTTTGAGCCGAGCTCCCAGCATCAATCGCATTTACGAGCACCAAGTCGGCTGCTCAGTGGTTCGGAGCTCAGTAGGTCCCGTAACCAATTAGCCTCTGTGCATGACCGTGCGACGTAAAACCCATTAATATTATTTTACTTTAATTTGATATAACGCTTATGCATTACGTCTAGCACAGACTAGGAACGTAATGTCTGAGGCACTTGCATTTATTCAGATAGGTTAATTCACGTTTCGTTTAATCACAAGACGGTTCTGTGTAGGGACATACCCATACGTTCCTCATGCTGCCGGGTATCTTGCAGGCTCCGACTGATCTTTACAGAAACAGTAACAATGTGGTATTCTCTCGCACATCGTTCGTCGCAGGAGTCTATACCAAGAGAGTTCCCATTTACTATTGTTATTGTTGTCAATAATAATAATAATAATTACGCGCTCAAAATGTAATCACAAGCAAATAAAAATTACAATTCAGTTGTTCAAATAGGAAGCGACCCCTACATCACATAGAAGCGACCATCTGTTTACAATACTCGTGCTTTCATCCTATACAGCTTCATTCAATTATCTAGTGTACCTAAATTCAAAATGATATTTCGTCCATGCACATTTTATTTGACGAACATGTTATTTATTTCTTACTTTCAATAGCGTATTATACCCTTCGTAGTATTTTCCGGACATAGATTGTTTACAAATTTTGTGGAATGATTTTTTATGGGGAACAACCAACCTGGTGGAGTTTCTGTACTGGGTTTAAGAACATCCTGTATGTCTATATATACAGGACGTTCCTGAATACACAGACATATATATATATATATATATATATATATATATATATATATTTGGGGAACAACCTGGTGGAATTTATGTACTAAGTTGAGGAACATTATATATATAATATAAATATATATACACGCATTTATTTACCGCTGTCGTATATTTCAGAACTCTGGGATCTGGGATTTAACTCAGAGGCAAACTGTAATTCCGCATCTCGTGAAAGTAAAGAGCCAGCCATTATTTAAACTGACAACTAATTGATTGATAGAAAAAAACTGTCGGTACAGTTACATACCATCGCGGTTTTTTAGAATTTTTTCAATTTATTAGAGCGATCAACATTGCGATTAATAAAGATTTCCCCCAACCAGTTTGCAAATATGTGTTGAGTTCATCAGTAAAAATTCAAAACTATCGCACGTTCACAAACCTCGGCAAAGATGATTGCGTAGACCTACATTCTGTCTTGTGCGATCACAACACGTATGAGTTTTACAAATTAACTGACGGAGACCAAAAAGTATAGTATTTAACTTATTTGTAACTATTATATTGTGTTTATGGTCTTCACTTACGGAGAAAAACCATTTAATATAAAAAATTTCACGGAATACAAAAGTTCATACAACAGAGAACTATTTCTTATTACTGAAAGCAAGTAAACTATAAGTTATTAATATAACTAATTCGTCTACATTTTTTGCGATTAATTTGATGAAGTAGGCCTTACTCTAAAATTTTGAAAATAGACCATGTGTGTTAAAATAAAATATTAACATTTTCATAATCTTGAAAATAAATGTTCAACCTGCCTAAAACATATCAGTTTACATGGCCTGCCGTAGTAATACTTGTTTGTCATATTTGGTTGTAATCGGTTGATTGTTTCCAGATAAACAACACAAAATTGACATTATCATATAAAATGGCGGAAAACGGGCAATGTGTATTATTTGGGCTATTGCCAGCGCACAACGTTATGTTGAAATTGTTGACATGGGTTTGTAGATATAACATGGTAATAAAATAAGCTATTTTGAATATAAGCATCTGATTTTCACTGGAGAGCGAAAAAAACTGGCATTGGCATGCGTTTGCAAATAACAGAGGCATGGAACCAATCAGGGTAACTTGATGCGGTCGGCAGCGCCTATATAGGACAACAAGCGTCTGGCAAAGTTGCTAGATCGGTTACTGCTGCTACAATGGCAGATTATCAAGATTTACGTGCGTTTGAACGTGGTGTTATAGTCGGCGCACGAGAGATGGGACATAGCATCTCCGAGGTAGCGATAAAATTTGGATTTTCACGTACGACCATTTCACGAGTGTACTGTGAATATCGGGAATCTGGTAAAACATCAACTCTTCGACATCGCTGCGGCCGGAAAAAGATCGTGAACAAACGGGACAAATGACGACTGACGAGAATCATTGAACGTGCTGAAATTGGCGCAGATTTCAATGCTGGGGCATCAACCAGTGCCAGAGTGCGAAATATTCAAAGGACCATAATTGACATGGGCTTCCGGAGCTGAAGGCCTACTCGTGTACCATTGTTGACTGCACGACACAAAGCTTTACGCCTCGCCTGGGGTCGCTAACACCACCATTGGACTGTTCATGAGTGGAAACACGTTGCCTGGTCTGATGAGTCTCGTTTTAAATCGTATCGGGCGGATGTACGTGTACGGGAATGGAGACATACTCATGAATCCATAAACCCCACATGTCAACAGAGGAGTATTGAAGCTGATGGAGTCTCTGTCATGGTATGGGGCGTGTGCAGTTGGTGTGAGATGGGACCCCTGATACGTCTAGACACGACTCTGACAGGTAACAGATACGCAAGCATCCTGTCCTATCACCTGCACCCATTCATGTCCATTGTGCATTCCGACCGACGTGGACAATTCCAGCAGGACAATGCGACACCTCACACGTCGAGAGTTGCTACCGAGTGGCTCCAGGAACACTCTTCTGACTTAAGACACTTCCATTGGCCACCTAAATCACCAGACATGAACATTATTCAGCATATCTGGGGTACCTTGCAACGTGCTGTTCAGAAGAGATCTCCACCGCCTCGCACTCCTATGAATTTGTGGACTGCCCTGCAGGATTCATGGTGCAAATTGCCTCCTGCATACCTTCAGACATTAGTCGAGTCCATGCCACGTCGTCTTGTGGCACTTCTGCGTGCTCGCGGGTGCCCTACACGATATTAGGCAGGTGTACCAGTTTTTTAGGTTCTTCAGTGTACTTTAAACATGTCAGTTCACATAGCGTACTGTTTTATGTCTTGTTCGCAAAATTTTGTAGAAATCGACTTATTGTTTCTCGAAGATATGAAAAATCTAATTTTTTTTAATGTGGCGCTGAATAACAAAACGTGGACAAAGGAGGCTATTCATTAGCATATTTGATACTTTTAGTTGATACTTTCAGCATTACAAGTTTGGTCAAAAATTGTCAAACGGCATTGTGTATATAGCAAATTAAATTGAATTTTCATATGATGGCTATATTGAAATAATTGTTTACTATTAAAACCGCATTTGTTGACAAGTCGTGCTATAGAATCAGTTTCCTGCCAGTTTGGTGGAAATATATTGAGTAGTCTCCGAAATATAATGCAATGCTATCTTAAAAATTGCAATATCCCTCTCCAAAATTAAATATTTTCATGATGAATTATTAAATATGAATTGGTTTTTAACTGATTAAAAGGTATTCAAGATATTTAATTGAGCCCTATATTTTAAAGTGGCTGTTATTTTTAAAATAAGCTCTTGGCTTTGTCGAAAACCAAAAAAGGCCTATGTTCTTACCGAGGTTGATGAAATTTGGTTAACGGGGACAATATTTTAAGCGGTCCCAAACATACACACCCACAGACTTAGGGTAAGATTGTTCATCACTATTCCCACATGTGAAAATCCGGAAGCGAGCCCACCGGGAATTGAACCCGATAAGCCTAGGTGGAAGGAGAGTAATCTGATCACCACACCACCACAGCCCTTTCACCTGTAATGCTACGAAGGGTGTACCTTCAGTGCCCTTCCTGAAAAGCCCTAATTTTTTATATATAGATAGCCAAGCAAATTATTATTATTATATTAGTGTATAGACCTATTCATAAACCATTTCGGAGTTACTCGAATTTGTTCTGCAAATGATAATTTTTTTTATATGATTTATACCCAAGAAATATGATAACGTAGTAATTAATAATTTTTATTTTTACGAAATACTATTCAACTAGTATACATCACCTACAAGTAATTTTTCCTCGTGTAAAATATATAGCTTAATTTTTGCATTGTGAAATGTCAGAATCTCAATGTTACTGTCTCCGGAACTTACAGATTATTAAAACTAACTCACATTCCTAAATGAGGTAATTATAAATTAAATAAGACACACTGAGCTACTTCAATAAATCTTTAAAATCACGTAATATAAATAATTCCAGCAATATTAAACAAGAAGTTACGGAATAAACTAATGAGCGTACTTTCCTCTACATGGGTGCAATTAATTATTTAATGAATTTCTTAAATATTAATTTGGTATGTAAAACTTGACGTCTTGTTGATACCAAAATTATTAGATGTGAAACCAGAAACATATGTAACAGTAGTGAAACCAGAAACATATGTAACAAATACACACGTACCTTACCTGGGACTCGAACCCAGAAAACATCATACTATATATAAGATAGAGTGCAATCAACTGCATTACACAGGTTGAATTCGGAGCATCGAATTTGAATGATATATGTCTAGTCATAGGGTTTAACAACCTAAAATATATACAGGGCATTCATTTTGAAAATAAGTGCTTCAGTCACTTAAATCACGTAGGTTCACATGACTTACTGTAGCGCTACGAATGTGAAGAATTTTGTGGAAATCGGTTACTTACAGAGCTGGGTGGAATTTGTTTATATTGTTTAATAGATATGGCAAACCTATCTATATTATTTATAAATCCTTCATTTTGAGCATTGTTGCCTGACACACTTAAATCACTTAAGTTTACATAGCCTTCTGTAGCGCCAATGGTGTGCACAATTTGGTGGAAACTAGGTGGATTATTCCATAATTATGGCTAAATGTTCAATTTTCTCTTCTGGCACTGTTGTGCAAAAATATGAGCACAATAGTAGATCTGCTTGCATAATTTATGCTTCCAATGAATACTGGTAGTGTATTGATTTTGATGAATTTTGTTGAATGGTTTTACAAATATAACATTATAACATAAATTATGTATTTTAACACCATTAAAGAGGACTGCCGCACTTAATATACGTCAGTTTTCACACCAAACTGTAGGTCTACTTGCATGTAACATTTGGTGGGAATCCGTTGATTGGTTCTCGATATATGGCATAAAATATACATTTTTTTGGTGTGAAGATCTTAATAAACAGAGGGCATAAATTTTATATATTAGAACATTCGATGATTATCATAAATACTGGCAGTATACACAGTTCGGTTAAAAATAGTAATTTATTTTCGCAGATATAGTACACGTAACTAAAATGATTTTAAAGCTAAGATTCTGAAGATATGTGGTTGTCACATTAAATAAAAAAATATTTATTTAATATGGTCTACCACAGTACAACTTCTTCACCAAATTCGATAAGAATCGGTTGATTGTTTCCTGATATAAGGCTTAAATATATATATTTTATTTATGTTTTGCTATCTAACAAAGTGGCGTACAAATGGCCCTCCGTGTAGGCCAATTCATAGTTGCAGTAGATACTGCTAGCATACAAATTTAAGTTGGAATTTATCACATGATTTCGACGATATAGCATTCTAAACTAATACGGTTAAATGCCCACCATTATGAAAATATTTGTGTGTCATACTTAAAACATATTATTTTACATCATCTGCAGCAGTAATACTTTTTTACCATAATTGGTAGGGACCAGTTAATTGGTTACCAAGATGTGAAAAAAACTTGAATTATACGTGTGGCGTTATTTTACAAAATAACGGGCAAACGTGGTTACGTGTTGGCATATATGATGCATGTAATAAATAATTTCAGCATTAAAAAAGGTCAAAATTGATGAAATGGTTTAGTAGGTATACCAAAAAAACCTAGAATTGTTGTATGCCCACCATTTTGAAAATAAGTGAGTAAAAAATTTTATTTCCCTACGTTTTCATGACCTGCCATATATGTGTAGCGAGTTTGGTGAAATTAGGTTCACGCGTACAAAAATTGAAAGGGACACACACACACACACACATGCACACACAGACACACAGGCAGGAAAGTGATCTCATAAGTCTTTTTTCCTTCGGAATGCAGGCTAAACATTGCTGTAAGTAAAAAAATATTTGCATATTTTTTGCTAGTATGCTTTTTCGAATGTTTTGTAAAATTAATTTTGCCAAGCATACCTTAAAAAGAATTAAGACGACCTTTCAATCACCTTTGTTAAATTTTCTATAAATGATATCGTTTACTTTATTTGCACGTCCCAAAAATACTAAAATTGTAATTTTACACGACTTACTGTAAAGCAATAACTATTCAAAACAATATTTTTTTTTTTGGGAAAGAGTTATCCCAAGTAATGTTTACAGGTTGAATGGTATTTCGCAAAAATATAAAATAATGAATTTTTTGGTGGTCCGCGCCCTGAAGACTCAGCTTTACACTTGAATAAATTCTTTGTTTTTAGAGTCATAATTTCAGTTTCACAGGTATTATTCAAAATGTTTGTTTAAAGAAAATTTCCAATTTACTAGTTGTTTAAAACTTTTGTATCTAATCTTCATTGTGTGTTATTTTTCTGTTTGTAAAAAGGTAAAAACTTATTAATAAAATATAATATGTTGTTGACATTTTACCACTAGTAAAAAACACAAAATTGAATTTCAGCGCAAAAATTTTCTACAAGTCATAAAATGTAAATTTTCTATAATCGTACATTGTCAGTAATTGCTGCGAATCCTTGCTTCGGCAGTGTTCCGCTATGGTTAGAGATTTATTTCGCGTTATAAACGGGTACAAAAATCGACGGCGCACAAGTATATGCTATTTCCACGTGCGTTACCAGACGTCCGCTTATCAGACACGCCGTGCAGTACTCGGAACCAACAGTAGATATTCTACATTCTGGAGGCTTCATTACGTGTGGCTGGCTGGAACAGGAGTATGAGTTCTGCCTTTGCAAGCGGCCAGTGAGCGAGTAACTTTCGCTCGAGTGAGCGTGACGCAAAATAGTAACATTTCCAACTGTGATAAAATGAACCATTAAAAAAACGTACAGCGGCCACATGGTTCACGGATCACTCGTAGGAGTAATAGTTCGGCATCAAGCCGCACGGAGTACTGCAACACACAGCAGGAACCTTCGTGTAATATATGTATACAATTTCGTACACTGTGTTTAAAATGGTTAATTTATATAATTAATGGATCTTGTCTACGTTTTCATCTACTTTTATGTATTTGTTTTTATTTTGTTTGCTAGTTTCTGCGGTGGTGTAGTGGTTAGACTACTCGCCTCCCACCTAGGCGACCCTGGTTCTATATCCGGCTGGGTCGCTCACGGGTTTTCGCATGTAGGAATCGTGCCGGGCGATGCCGCTGGTCGGCGGATTTTCTCGGGGATCTCCCGTTCCCCCGCCCTTTCAGTTCAGCGCTGCTACATTCTCAACTCGCTTCAACCTCATTAGTGCTGATGACCTCTGAGTTACGAGCCGCCCAAATATATTCTATACTTTTTGCTGTGGGTTAGTATCTGTGTTATTTTGCGTGTTTTCAACATATCTGCCTCTATATCTGTTGGTAGGTTCGCAGAACTTTTTGCAAAAGTAAACACGTCTCTCACAGGCAAATAAATATTTATTCCTGGAAAATTTACTTTAAGTGTACATTGTTCTGGAGACTATAAGACCAGGAACACGAAATAGGCACTGGTCTGTGATGTTTGTCGACAGACATCACGTGTCAGTGAACGGCGACGTCTAAGGACAAGATGAATGTTAACTCCATCGCTCCAGAAAGAAGCAGCATTTCACACGCGGTCAGTCTTGGCGCTCCGGGTTACCCGCTAATTCGTAAACACCTGGCGCCAAAGCACAATAACCACATAACACCCTGGCGCCAAAGTACAATAACCACATAACACCCTGGCGCCAAAGCACAATAACCACATAACTCAGGCAGCGACGTAGACAACCAGAGAACTCTCATCACCCGCGACAAGTCTGTTTGCAAGACATTTTTAAATGTATGTTTTACAAAAAAGCACATACTGTCTATCTATAATGAAAATATACGCTTGTAGGGATCTTCTCGTTAAATGTTTACCTAAGAATACCTTTTGTTCTAATTGAATATCTTTAAAATTAACGAACCGAAGCGAAATATCCTTAACATGGGCTTTTCTATTCAAATCTCGCAGTTGCAAGCCGGTAGGCAGTGCCCCTAAGACACGAATACTTATAGGCCCACACAATCAATAAAAAGTGAATGTAGTCTCTTTACAATTTTTTGGACGAAGCATAATATTAAAAGATATAAATAAATTTTTTTGAATCTGTAGATACTAATTTGGGTTTACAAAAAACTACTGTTTGAGCAAAAAACTGCACTTATCTCTAAATAGTATAAAATAAAGTAGCTTATCCTCGTCTGTCTGTGTATTCGCTTAGTACTTCTAAACTACTTGTAGGATTTTGATGCGGTTTTCAACATCATTTACACAATTTCTTGAGAAAGGTTTAATGGTATAAAACATTTATATTTCGTATACAGATATTGGAGAAATGTCAAACTGTTTGTAATGAAATAGGTAAAAAAACCGCTTTTAGGGCGCTTACATGGCTTGCGCTGACTAAACCATAAGAGATACATCAAATTAATATTCCACAGAATTGTAGCTCTCAAAAAGTTCTACAGAAAAGTACGCGATAGCATATGTTTATCTTTTAAGAATGACCCACAGTACCCATTTTTGTCTTTCAAAGTATCACTTTAAAAACTAAATTGTTACCGGGCAAAGTCGGGCAGGTTCGCTAGTATCAAATATTTGTTTGTATTAACTGACATACAAACAGGAATTTTGTCAGCTCAAGGCAAACTTTTCTCTTAGTGTATCTTGTATGTATTTGTATTAAATATAATGCGGTCGACTATATTTCATTAAAAGAGAGAAAACACGCTTTTGTTGAAAACATTTGTATAGAAAGGTCAAAAAAGTAACTAAGCAAATTTTTAGAAGTCATGACTTTTAGAAGTCGTGGGTCAGTAAGTATCTCTTTTGAAACAATAATAGGACCCACCTATTGCTCTTATGGTCATTTTGGGTTTACAACTGTTCTGATGATGAGTGTTATTTCCGAGTGTTATTGTCCACTTCGAAATTAATGACAATAACCATGCATGATCAAAGCAAACAATGAAATACTATTTACTTTTATGTAAATGTGATTTTGTCACACCACACGAAGAATGGCCGTTTGGAGAGATAAATAGCTGAACTATATTTTCAATACTTACGCGTCAAACTTAAAAATATACACGTCATAAGAAGTTTGTAATATTGTGAGATACGGCAGATTGGCGGCAGGAGTTATTTAGTTATTTAGTGATCAACAGAGAGTGCACTTACACATTGAACATGCATGGGGGAAGCCTAAAACCGCAGTTAATGGTCGTCCACAATCTCAGAAACATATCCAGATGTGATAAAATCTGCCCAGATGGAATGGGAATTTCGTCCGGGAGATGACATCAACACACTGATTACAATCATGCCACGGCTTGTTAAGGACCCGTAGAAGGCACATGGATGCCACACACGGTACTAGACTGCAGTGGGAAGAAAGAAACCCTCCCTTTTCAAAGACACCATTACGATAATTTTCTTGTTCTTTGGTGTTTATTTGTCTGTTATGTTCGTAAAATGTTTTTTTTTGGTCAGAAACACTTAAAATTTTACATTTTGTAAAGGTACCGTTGGTAGCTTCTAATTTCTAATCTTACATTTATTTATATTCAATATTTTTTTGCATTCTGTATGTATATTCCAAACTTTTGTGAGATGTTTATATCATTCCTCCAAAAAGTAGTATAAGAATAATTTTTCGATTGGTGTTTTCGCCATTATAATAAGCCTGCAAGAAAACTCCCCTTGAAAACCAAGCACACGAAATTGGTACACCTGGTATACTGATGTAGTCATTGAGTACTCACTAATAAGCTTTGTGGATAAAGGCCTGTGTTATGTTTTGGTAGTACTTGAAACATATTTTATAAACCTAATTAAAGATGTATAGAATATTAAAATCGGTGTTATATTATAAAAATACATATTTATTTAAAAGTAGGGATGCAAGAACTGATGTGAAATTGAAATAATCTTTGCAAGTTTTTTTATCAACTAATACTAAAATTGCGTATTTTTCCTACTCTTATGCACATTCCTGAGATCATTAATGGAAGTTGCCATGGACTATGACTAAAAACTTCTACCGGATTGACAAGAAGAGAAACATTTGTAGTAAATAGTGCTGCTAATTATAGGTTGAAAATGGCCAACATTAGAGTCATAATGGATAATAATCGAAGACCAACTTGACATTAATGAATAAGTAAATATTTTGTGTCCCTAAAAATTTTTTCTTAGAGGGCTAATTTATTAGTGACAAAGGAAAGTTGCAAATTTTTCACCAGTAGAACTTTAACGTCTAAATTAATAATTGATACCAATGATTGAATATTTACTGCAAAAATACTAAAATACGAACATTTGATAAAATTTCAGTATCACTACTTCGTCGTGAATATTCTCATAGTTAGGACCATGACAACGTTGATTTTATACGTGACGTAATGATACTATATGAAAAAAAAGAGAATAAGAAGGAATTTAAATGTTTTTTCAGTTAACCACGAGTTAAAATGCGCACATTGAAAAACCCTGAATTTATATATAAAAAAGTTTTAAGAGGCATGAAAACGTTTTACAATATTAATTATGAAGTTAAATTTTATATAAATATTCTATCTCATGTAGTTCACAAACGATAGGTCAGGAATAAGATTATAAGAGAACCTACTTTGTAAAACGAAAGATATATATATATATATTCCGAATTTGAAATACGAATGTTATATTTTCGAACAAAATTTTCATTAGTCCTTGCGGATATTAAAAAGAGCAAGTAACCTCTCGCCTTTCTCCACTAAAAGAGATGAGGAAAAAAAATTCGCCGTAACCAGGCACAAACACACAGCTGTTGAATATTATGTTACTGTATAAATGATGGAGTTAATGAGCGTATTTGCTTGCTTCAGTTGGTAAGATTTCCCGCGAGGCTGCGCATTTGATTTCCGCTTCGTAGCGGCGTTGGCGAAGGCTCAGGCGGGGGCGACGAGAAAATACTCTGAAATACTGGTAAGCGAGTAACAGTGACGCGCATTACTTGTTCTGGAACCCAAATTAAATATACTTTAGAGCAAAATACCATATAGGGTAACCCAATTAATATCTAGGGCATTTTACCTTCTATGTAGCTATCTTTAATTTTATATTTATTCACAGGTTCCAATTTGTAATGCGTTTTGTGATAACGCGGAATTTACCAAATATTCATTTTGAAAATATTTCTTTTTAATGAGAAAATTAATATTTTGCCATTTCCTGTGAAAATTGCCTGCTAACGTAAAGGAATTTTTTTTTTTAGGGAAGTTTGATTTATTCCTGGCGTTTGTTTATTATTTTAACGCCAGGTCTGTAATTATTATGCTCTGTATGAACATGTTCCTCACACCGTGCTCTTTGGGGTAATTAACTAAATTTCAGTAGGAGACTTCTAATTTGCACTGTCAGCTAAATGGCACGTAATCAATATCTGGGTTGAAACAAGCGAAATATTATTTCACGGAAGCGACCCGCAGCAGGATGATGAAATTAAACGCGGCTCAAGTCAGAGCAAAGGGACCTCCCCTTGAACCCACACCATTTTCGTCCACAACTTTTCCCCTCCCTCCAAAAGCAATTGGAAATTCGGTGGACTGAGTATTTTTTTCCCCCTCGTCCTATCCTTTTATGCACAGATGGCTCATATATCTAGCGCCCGTCTCTTTTATCTGGCTCTCATTTTTCTCACATTTCTCTTCGTCTGTAAAAATTCGCTTCCGTCTCGTATCCTGAACTTTCCTATCTACCCCCCACCTACTAGTATATTGCACACCCTAACCCCACCTGCGCTTCCCCCCTTTATCACCACAATTGCCCACCCTTTCGGCTACGGATAGCCCATCTCACCTTTCGCTCCCCCCAGTCACCTCTCTTGCAGCCACCCCTATCAACCTTGTGTGCCCACACAACGCAAGAATTGAATTATACAGATGTGTTGGAGTTTGATCCCCTCTTCCGTTCATAGTTGGGCGATGCAAATGTCCGTTGCAAGGAGAAAGTCAAATGAAGGATTAATTTGCTCGCCGTTGAGAGCGAACGTGTACTGGTTTAAATTGGGCAACGTGTTTTTACTCTTTTGAGTTATCCGATAAAGTCTCCCGCCCGAAATAAATGAAAAATATAAAAAAGCACACCCGCTCATTTTTTTTTTTTTTTTTTTCCGCTGTTGCTTTGGAAGCACAGTTGAGTGTAGTGTGCTATAATCTAAACTGATTATCTTATCTGTCTTCACCATTAACGATTCGCTCTAAGTTTCATGTTTGAAATATCATTTCAAATCATTGAGTGTTTAGTTATAATCTTATAAAGCATTAATATGCAAACAATAACATGACTTTGAAAAAATTACACTTCCCTTTCTTGAAGTGAACAAAAACACTACACAAGTACCTGCAGCAATAAGTTCAAAACTTTCGTAGTGGAAAAAATTTAAAGTGATGTCTATTTCAAAGCGATCTATGAAAAAAAAAAAAATATATATATANAAAAATTTAAAGTGATGTCTATTTCAAAGCGATCTATGAAAAAAAAAAATATATATATATAAAATAAATGATGAAAATAAATAATTTCAAAACGTAACGAATTGTTACCGTTATAATAAACGCCTTTTTTTCTACAAAGATATGCAAGTAAGAGTTTCTCAAAGACGTAGGGAGTAGGTTAATTGGTGTTAAAAATTCTTTCAGGGATGTAAATTTCCTAACAGATTTACAGTAAGCGATTAATTAATTTTTCTGTAACAAAGAATTACTGTTACGAAAATATACCTACAAAGAACGAATCAACCACAATAGGCTAAAGCTGTACACAGACCTATCACGGACAATAGCGCAATACATTTCTCTCATGGAACAGTAACGCCCCTACATTTCTGTTAAAGTCAACGGTCTTTAGGGGTTGTTGTTCCCGGTGCCCCGGTGGCAGAGCCTTCCACCTGGGCAAACCAGGTTCAATGCCCGGCCGGGCCACTCCCGGATTTGTGCAAGTGGGTATAGCGCCGGACGGTGCCGCGGCTCGGCAGGTTTACTCGGGGATCTCCTGTTTCCCCCGCCCCAGCATTCCAACATTATTCCATTCACGCCTCATTTCACCCGAATTTCTCAACTTACCTCCAAACAGTTACTTCGTTTGCAATTTTGTTTTGATAACTAAGGCCATGATTACGATGCCAGTAGATGTAGATTGACAGTTCATATGACAGGCTGCAGGCTCCAGTGCCACGACGCCAAGGTGGCCATCTTGGATGACGTTTTGCTGAAACCTCTTGCTTCGTCATACCTCGGCAGCAGTGGCCATCTTGGGTTTCCCTTTTTTCCCTTGGAATTTCTCCTTTCCCCTCTCTCTCTATCATTGCTTCCAATTTCTTCATGCTCTTACATTGCTCTTATTATTATTCATGCTCTGGCATTCATTCCTGTCGCTTTCTGTCCAACTTCTGTCCTCTCTATCTTCCATTCAATCACATGGGGTTTTCTCATATTCCATCAGGTCTCCTTTATTTCTTCTCTCTTGCTTTTCACGTCCTCCATCTTGGATGTTTCCTCCTTACCATTGTTTGTTGTATGCGGCCATCTGTAATTCCCATGCCAGACACCATAAAGTGCTAAGTTCTTTATTTCTACGTCCTCCATCTTTAATTACCGCTCCTGCCGCCAGTCCGCTTCTGTAGGCGGCCATATTTAATTCCCGCACCTGCCACCAGAGTGTGAGAGGTTCTACCATTTGCAGGGAAGAGCGCTGGTATCGATGCCCCCATTTAGTGTGTGTTGGTAATCATGTCGCCTGCAGGGGCGCGCTAGCATCGGGGAGTAGAGTTCAAGTGATGGCCGCCAGAAGCATTAGGAATTAGTTTTAGTTGTTTGTGAACTCAAAATTGCAGGAGGCAAGCCGGATCGTTCCTACCACCTTACGGTTACCAGTCCAATGTCTAGACCGTACGACAACAATTTCATGAGGGAAGTGAGGAGATGAAATAAATAAATACTCGCATTGGCCTATGCACTCCCCAGATATAACATTTGTCATTACGAAAAAAATAATATGTGCAATGACGGATTCACATAACAAAAAAACTGCGAGGCACCGTGCACGCACGCACAATGTAAATGTTTTTCATAAAAATTAATAGCACGGAAATAATAACATCATTCTATCCAGTGCCCTGGCCACAGTCCCGCATGTTTATATGAATATATATATATATATATATTAGCAACAATAGTAACATAAATAAATGATTGTATTAAAAAATTTGCATTAAAAATGCCATTATATGGTGAAACAAAGTAGACACATGTAACACCATGCGCATGTCATGCATGCCATTGTGGGGTGAAACTGAATATACACTACCTGCTGTTGTGCGCAGCCAACCGGCACAATGGGGGTGCAGAACATGTAAATCAGTAGACATGCACACACCAAAGTGTGGAGAAAAATGACATCATCCAACAATAGGCCTGCTCACTCGTATATCTAAGAAAAATAATAACATAAAAAAATTACTGTATTAAAAATTATCGTTAAAGATGCCAACTTAGAACATAAACGAAATTACCAGTACAAAAAACAAAAGGAAATGATAGAGAAACAGTTACCAGTTGATGACGACCTCATCATATGTCTCGATGCTGTTAAGGAATACGCTAGACCGAAGACGGCGAGATCCATGGATTCGTCGTCGCCTGCCTCCTCTGGGAAGAAAGTGACCACCTCGGACGAGATAGGTGACGGCAGAGCCTTAAGCAGTGGTGCCACGATGGCCAAGGGCCATATCATGCCCTTCCATGGGGCTAGCAGAGACCGCGAACGAGACCTCGACACACTCCTGCCACGTCGACCGCGAGGGAGGGCAGCTGGCGCACCCTCATTGTCCCCATCAGAGTTGTCATCGTGAGGTGGTGGAGGGGACACGAACAGCCCCAAGTCGGCAGCGCGACACTCACTGGTCGACAGGCTGTTGACGCACCAGCCTCAGCATCATCTAGAGTGCAGATAAGCTCATCATCATTGAAGTGTTGGCCCATCATCGTGCACATGCGAACTGGAAATGTTTAACATGCTCGGCATAACAGGTAGATAGATATAAGTGGTTATCAAGCCTCTCTACCAGCCCAAAACAAGAGCAAAAAAAAACACATAATATTCTAGACCTGCATGCCTGTCAAAGAAAACAGAGTGAAGACAGCAGCGAATAAGTGGAGACCAAAAAAATTGTGGGAGAGAGGACCATCGCTACCAGAAGACGGCAATGAATAATTGGGAGACCTAAGAAATGGCGATGTGAGAAATGACCATCGTCCAACCCAGAGTCGTTTAAAAATGGCTGATGCTGTCGACGAGCAGCCGCCATACTGCATGAATGTCACCATGAATAGTAAGCAGCAGCATGCACCATCGGCCGACGACCAACCACTGGTGCTGCCAGAAATAATGTTCCTGAGGGAATAGGTGAAAAAAAACCTAGTGTTAATTAATAAAAACTAATGCCACCAGTCGACAGCCATCCACACACATGTGGGATGACTCCGGCTCTAGATGTAATTAATTTTAAATAACAAGCACAACTGACTGCTGGCTGCTACCCTCGTGAATATTATGTAACATATACCACTAAATATTTAGAACTGCCTGTGAGAACAGATGGTGTGACCAGCCGGTCTCTAAGAACATTAACACACATCAGAGTATTATAAGTCAGAAATACAGCCCAATCTCAAATCTGCTGGGAGGTCATTAACAACTGTGGCCTGCATCTCCGTTGTGGGAAATGAGGAGCAGGAGGTCATTAAGAACAGTGGTCATGACACCTTCAGGAATCTCAATAAGCACCCGAACTGAAACAAGTAGTCCCTATCCCCAAAAACCTCTGTGAAATGGGCTACATGCCCAGTCTGCACACACACACCTGGCCGATAATAATCAAAGGTGCGAGGCCATTATTAACATCCGTCCACATCCAGCCGCAGTCTACTACATTACCAGCCTGGAAATAAATAAACACAGGCGCAGTCATATAACACGGAGATAGGGAGAGCGGGATGATGGGACAATTAGGAAATGAGAGATAATACAGAGTATGAAAAAATTGCATAACACAAGTACATATAGTGCAAGAACAAATTGATTTATACTTTAAAAAATTAATTTTTCGGTTACACACATGGGGACAATCACACCTCTTGTAATGTATTATCCAATCACCCATTGGCAAGTGCAGAGCATTGTATCCAACTGTTGTATCAAGAATCGAATCCCAGCAACTTTAAAAGTAGCCGATAGCCCGACTATCAAAGAAATTTTCAACCAAATAAATGTCTGGGAATCTTGTGAGTTGTAACTCCTGATCATAAAATGAACATTGGAGTACAGTTCCATCCAAGTCCTCGAGATAACAGGTCATTGGTTCGTAATGGCGAATCTTGACACTCATGTACACTTCAGTGCTCCAGTGTGTCTGCTATGATTTTGTAAATGTATCCTTCTCTCATGATATCTTGAGATAGCTTCCAACTTTCGCCATAGGCTAGTGAATTTAAAATTTCTTCCCTGCTTTGAACACAGTTTTCAGGAAATAATTATCCTTAGCATTTACTTGGCAAGTTCATAAAGTTCGGATTACTCGATGATTGCAGGATGTCACCAAGCAAGGAAACATTTCCAGCAACTTGTAACTTCCCCGAGACGAAAATGCTTGGCATATAAGTCATTATAGATTACAGTTAAACTGTTCCACGATGGATACCTTAATACCACTATGCATGCTGTAGTGATTCATGTTATTCGCAGCCCTAAATGAATGGAAGACAGGATTGTGGAATTCTCTGCCAATTTGTGTTTGCAAGTTTTTAGGTGATCCTTTGTCGTGCAAAACATTCTTTATAGAATTGCTCACATCGGTACCATGTTTCCGGCAATCTAGTGAAGCCTATGTGTACTAACTGTTACCTGCTAAGTCCATAAACTTCTATCTGAAGCCCTTATTAACAGATGCATACAGGACCATTTCAACTAGGTTGGACTGGTATAGATCTGTCAGGCCAAAATTCGAGAACTTTACACCTGGGTAATTACATCGTTCAGGACTTTGGAGCTTGGCAGCCATTTGTGCACATTACATTTTTAGTATGTGTACCCAGCTTCATAAAATTCTTCTTAAATATTCACAAACTCGTTTGTATGGGAATTATTGCCAGCCTGCTGAGATGCAATTAGCAGTCCTAGAGATGATATGAGCTGATTGTCATTGTTACATTGAGTATATATATATATGTATATATACAATTTGGTTGCTCCATTCCAGCTTCGAAGTCAGACCCGATCCGGTCGCCAAGCCANTATATATATATGTATATATACAATTTGGTTGCTCCATTCCAGCTTCGAAGTCAGACCCGATCCGGTCGCCAAGCCAACATCCGGAAACAGGTCGGCAAAAATGACGAATTTCGGGTATGTCTCATCCTTGTAAGTGTTGCTGGAAGAGTCATTGTCATCCAAATGCGCACTAATAAGGTTAAGTAAGCACTTATATTGGCGAAGTGCCTCGCGCGAGTGCTCGCCAGGCTCATATTTAAACAGAAATTCATAGAGGCCTGGAGATGATTTCATTGCTTTGTCACCACTCTTTATAAAATTGTTGTGAAGAAAAATATTGCCTGTTCCCCTAGAACCATTTCTTATTGTGTCTATAAACACTTTACACACCATCATAAACCTCGGTAATTGTAAATGCTCGTGCGACACAAGTCCGATCTGTCTTTTTTACATTTCAAAGCAGCTATAGGTAAATCATCTTCATCAGCTGCAGTATCATCCGGAAGTATTTTGCGCTCCCTCCCAGTCCTGGGTTCGATGTTGGGTTCAGTCTCCATTTCAGCAGCAGCATGGGGAGCAGTTAGTTGTAAATTATCTTACAGATATGTTATCAGCTGGAATACTTCTTCCAAAGTAGCATCGGGCTCCTTGTGTGAATGCCTAGCCAGTAAATACATATTACGCACACTTTCGATTACGCAATGTTAATCCTCGGCGGCGGCAGTCATTGTACTAAAAGTGAAAGCGGAATGGTCAGAGTATATATTTAGGGGTTGATTTGACACATCTGTAACATCAGCTTTGTGATATTCTCTTCATATTTGGAGATCTACTGGATGACTACATCTCGCACATACTGACAATGTCTCCATTGTTCATGGTTTGATCACAAGTCAGATAGGACATGAACAACCCAAATCATATAAGGGCTTCCACATATTTGAGCATCACACCTAAACTTCCAGATAGTGCATCTAATTTAGCAGACATGCTAGTAAGAGTTCTGTTAGCTATTCGCTCCCCGACAGTGGCAAGTTTCTATTCCATGTTGGCCACAGGCTCTATCTTCTTACTTAAAGTGGCCAGATTGCCCACATCCTGAGTCACCACATTAAGGTACGTGTCTATTTTACCAGACAGGGTAGTAAGAACCCTGTTGTCAACCTGCTCTCCTACAGCATCGAGCTTCGCCTCCACAGCTGCGAGCTAGCCCCCTAAAGCAGATAGTTTGAGCACATCGTCAGTCAAAGTACGAATTTGAGAATACATCTTAGCGGGCATCGCATTCGTGTTTCCCAATAGATTGCCTTCCGCAGCATCGCCGGAAGCAATAGCAGATGGATACACTCTCGATCAATGTGCCAAGCCGCACATCGATTTTAGTAGTGAGTACATTCGTATCGAAGAGTCAGTCTTCCACGTTGGCGAGCTTCCTGCCTAAAGTGGATAGTTTGCGCACATCCTCAGTCAATGTGTGCATTTCAGTAGTCACAGCTGTATTAACCATGCTGGCTATTCACTCGCCCACACCATTCAGCTTCAACCCTAAAGCAGTGAGCCGAGTCATACAGGCCGTCCGGGTGCGAAGATGTGTCTCATNCCCACACCATTCAGCTTCAACCCTAAAGCAGTGAGCCGAGTCATACAGGCCGTCCGGGTGCGAAGATGTGTCTCATAGATAGCAAATGTGGCCTCCAATACTGCCAATGGCTACAAAGCCTCTGAAGTGATGCTGCAGACAAAGGACACATTAGCAGCATCAAATTCATACTTCGACCNCAATACTGCCAATGGCTACAAAGCCTCTGAAGTGATGCTGCAGACAAAGGACACATTAGCAGCATCAAATTCATACTTCGACCCTCTGAGATTCTTGGCCCATTTTCCCTCTGAAAATGCAGTTAACATTATATATACTATTATCATACAAAGTTAAGTTTGAATTGATCAAATTAATTCGAAGATATAGCATACTATGCTTAAATAGCTAGATTGCCATCATTTTGAAAATAAATGTCTGGCATCCTTGAAACTTTTTTTGTATATATCATCTCCCACGGTACTTCTGGTTTGCGAAATTTGGTAGCAATTTGCTTTATTATTTCTCGAGGTAATACACAAAAATTTATCAATTCAAGTAGCAATTTCTTACAAAATGGCTGACAAAAGTGTTTGTTTTTTGCCTTGTATAATGATTGTAACAGACATTGTCAGCATTCAAAATTTGGTCAAAAATGGCCAAACCGTATGGTAGTTATACCAAGTATACATCAAATATTTGTGTGTCGCCATTTTTAAAATAAGCACCTTATAAAGTTAAAATATTTACAATTACCTGGCCTTTCATAGTATTACTTATTTGCCAAATTTGGCGAAAATTGGTTAAGTAGTTTTCAAGATATATAGGAAAGCATTAATTTTTTCATTTTGTGCTATCTTAAAAATGGAAGTCCAACAAAAATATTCACATGTGAGTTAAATGCTGACACCTGGCACTGTCGGTACACAGATTTTGTTTAAATCGGTTAAATGGTTTCTGAAATATAACATATAACCCTAAATTTTAATATCGCCACCATTTTGAAATTAAGTGACAGGAGTTGTCAAAATCTATGAAAGTCAAATGTCCTTACTTAGTACTATATGTATACCGAGTTGGGGGGAAGGGGTTCACACACACGCGCAGACACATACCCAGAGCCACACACACACATACATACAAGACATAGAGCCAGGTAAGTGATATCATAAGCCTTTCTTTCCTTCGAAATGTACGCTATGAACGTAACCCCAACGCAACCACCTTTAGGGCTGCCTGGGATCTAGTCATTTTGCCAAAAGTTTTTGAGCGCGTTAACAGAATTACAACAATCCTTAGAAAAAAATAAAAAATAAAAAAAAATTTACCAATTTACATCACACTATCCGTCTACACGCCGGCAGTTGTTGAATGGATGAGTTTCAGCGATAGAAGACTAGCGATAAGAGAAGCGCGAGTCGAGAGAAATGACCAGCGGGTGGGAAGTCTGCAACTGCGAACATCGGAGCAGTGAAGAGTACAACTGCAGGCTGGACTATTGGACTATATATGTGAGTGAAATACATCATCAATGATGGCAACATATAGACTGAATGTGTTTTTATTTATGAGCATGAGTTAATAGACAATATCCTAACAGAGACATAAAGAAGGTAGTTAATTATAGTCGAAATAGACATTAAATATTACGTTCACTGTGAAATAAATAGGGTAATAGTGGAGACAAAATATTTAATGCTCTAAATAATAGCTGTGTAAATAAATTAAAAACAAAATTTATAATTATTTTATATTAATTATTACCTCCATCCCTAACGATTTCAAAAACGCCGCTCAGTTATTCCTGTAACAGATTGTTGAATTAAAAAAAGTAATTTATATTGTAAATATGCCTTTACATTCACTTAGCACTTGTTTTACAATTTTTATCGTTTGTATTTGTTTCAACACGTAAACGTCTATTAATACCATCATATACTAATTTATCCGGCATATCATTTTCACAGTCACCATCAGAATATTTACCATCGTAATATTCACCTTTAAGACTTAATGATAAAATGTATATTGTAAATACAATTTTTGAATTCCCTTGAAAACCAATTTTTTGTATAAATTTTACATTTTAATTTCTTGGCTAAATAATACAAAATTTATCAGTTTAATTAAATGATAAAGGCTGTAATTATAAGAAAAATGGTCCATGCTACACCAGATTCATACTACTACCATAAAATATCAGTTTTGTGGCAGCTCTCTTCTAGGGTCGCCCTTCTAACGGAGCTTGCATAATACAAAGTTCTCTACCTTAAAAACAACTGAATTTATTTTAAGATAAAGAACATAATTTATATTTTTAGCGTGTCCTCTAAATACCTACCATAGTTATGTTTAATTTCTTGAAACACATAAAAAGTGAAAATTTAATGGTTATTTTGTGACAGATTTTACATATAAAACATAATTTATCACTATACGTATTCCATAAGTGTTATAATATCTTAGGTAACCGAAAGAGAAGACTTCAAATGAAAAAAAAAAAGAAGCTGAAAAATCTCACAAGATTACTATGCAATAAATGTTTTCTATTTGTGTGGTATAGCTGAAGAAGAAATCTTGTATTCATTTCCCAATTATGTTATGTAAAAATAATTAAATAACTGCCTGAATACTGTCAATGTACATGTATTAAGATACAGCATCCCTTATAGGTTATTCACGGTGAAGTGAGCACTTTTGAAAGCTTTCTCATTTTGAATAATAGTCAATAAATACAGTCTATTTTAGCCTTATACATTATCATCAGAGTGCGGTGGAATATGCACACTGTGTTTATCATATACATGGCAATATTTATTAAACTCACTTTACCATGAACAGCTTACAGTAGTGTATATAAGATAAGCCTGGGCTAATTTTAATTTAAGTGGGAGGTGTGTGACTGTGGCTGCGGCTGTGTCTGTGGCTGGCGGGTCTTCGGCTCTACTCGGACGAGCTCGGCCTGCTTCTACCTGATTCAGGGGTTTTTCGGAAGCCATCGACTCATGATTGTCGAATGTACCCGAAAGTACTCAGCAGTTATGACCACTGACTCTTCAAGCATGGTGAGGATTGCGGAGGATTGGTGAGTATTGCTGAGAATTGCTGAGTATTGGTGTTGATTGGTGATTATTGCGGATGAGGATAGTAGAGGATTTCGGAGGATTTGTAAGGATTTCTGAGGATTGTGGTGGAAGGTTGGTGATGATTGATGATAATTGCGGAGGATTTGTGAGGATTGCTGAGGATTTGATATAATTGGTAAGGATTTCTGAGGGTTGCGAAGGAGGAAACGTGAGGATTGGTGTGGATTACAGAGGATTGGTGAGGATTGCAGAGGATTGGTGATGATTGCGAAGGATTGGTTAACATTGCTGAGGATTCGTGAGGATTGCGGAGGATTTATGGTATTGGGGAAGATTGCTGAGGAATGGTGAGGATTGCGGAGGATTCGTGAGGATTAGTGTGGAGAACTGCTGAGGTTTGCTGAGGATTGGTATGTACTGATATGGATTGGTAAGAATTTCTGAGGATTACAGGGGAGGATTGGAGACGATTGCTGAGAATTGCAGAATATTGCCGCAGACTTTGAAGGAGGTTTGCTGGGGATTGTGGAAAAGGATTACTGAGGATTGGTGATGATTGCAGACAATTCGGTTGACCGAAGTATGGTTATCTGAGAAAGGAATGAAAGATGAGACTGACTGTCACCTGAAGTACCCTCGTACATTCCGCTGTAAGCATTTAAATCATAACCAACTATGGCTATATATGTGTTGGTAAATGCTCATACATACTATGAATATAACATACTGTTGCAGGTGGTCGGTACTCGTATAATGGGCATGGTTTTGTCACATATACATGCCATGTTTAAAAAAAAAATCATTGTAACTTACTTATACATAAATAACACTGAGGCATTGAATAATTTACAGATTCTGATATCTGGTGATAATTAGACATCAATAGAGAATACATATAATTTTGTAACGAATGAGAGACTAATGCACGGCTCCGCAATGCTCTATATACAATCTATAAAATAAAAATAAATAATTTATTTAATAAAAAAATTGTTAAATGGGATAATAAATACAGTTAAAACGTTTAAATACACTATGCCTATAAAACCAATATGGTCACCGACACCTAGACACGGACATATTTGCTTCAAGAGTTAGTGGTCATAACTGCTGAGCAATTTCGGTTACATTCGACAATCCCGAGTCGCAGGCTTCCTTTCACTACCTGAGTCAAGCCGAAGACTGCTTAGCTCGTCCGAGTCAAGCCGAAGACTGCCGAGCTCGTCCGCGTCAAGCCGAAGACCACCAGCCACATACACAGCCACAGCCACACAGCTCCCATGTGCCACAATCACCATATACAACATGTTTCGGAAACATATGATCGAACTGCGCCAAGGGATTGCTAAAATAAAAAGAAGAAATTTGAAATGTGACACCTATGGTCCATATCAAATAATAAGACCTCTATAATCCCTCAAAGGTGGAGTCTGAAAAGCTTATTATGTGGAATGTTATGAAAAGTACATGCGTTAGAGGAACAAACTTTGGTATACGAATTAGTTAAATCAAGAGATTGCATAAAATTTAGCAGCACGGTTTGCGAATCAGTGACCCTGAGCCTCGCAGTGTACAATGCCGGCCAAATATTACACCCACGTGCTTCATATACACTACTGTGCACACTGGGTCTGAAAGGTTGCATTTATTGTTATCATTTTCTTTTAAAATATCACAATTATTATATTCAGATAGGAAGTTATATTTAAGTAAATAAGTTTGATTAATTACACTATAACCGTGATTTGCAATAAAATTACAATAAAATTCCCTAATTATGTTTCNAGTAAATAAGTTTGATTAATTACACTATAACCGTGATTTGCAATAAAATTACAATAACATTCCCTAATTATGTTTCCAAACTTTTTTATTTATTCTCGTGTGTACATATTGTGCGTGATGGGATAAAACACTGAATTTAATCAGCACGCGAAAGAAAACCCGTCAAGACACAATTACTAAGATATAATCACACATCTCAATTCAACCCATTATTGGACCTACTATAGGCATAGGCCGTTGAATGGTTCTAGTGCAGTGTAAGTCTAATCTTCGAAGTTAGGACTGGTGGGCGACTTAAACTCTTTGTACTCTAGCGAGTATGTCGTGTGACCATCGCATCTCGGAAGGCGAAAGAAATATCAGAAAAGAAGTGTGAGAAAAGAAGGAAAAAAAAATACTTTACAGAAAAGTATATTCGTGAGGAAAATAATGTCAATAGTGTTGTAGAGAAAATAAGCAACCTCGTATAGTTCCATGTAATAAGTAGCTGACAGTGCACAATGTGAAGAATCACACACAAAACGGGACACAAACTACAAATAAACATAGAAAAATCTTTAAGAGCAACACAATACTACTGCCAAACACTACTAAACCAGTAACTCGACTGATGGAGTATTTACTTTTAATAATATCAAAGTTGTGTTAGTGTAGTGTACAGGAAAACGCAGTAAAACTCAGGGTTTAAAACCAATAGCAATAATAGAAGCATGTCTCCAAACTCCAGAAAATTATGCGTATACTTTAGCTTATTCCCTCAGTTAAAATTTGGCAGCAAAAAACTTCAAAGTATTTACGCGTGTAGTTTAAAATTTACTGCCAGTTGCAATGTGTTTCTGTCACTTAACTAGACACTTCTCTACCGCTTCTTTATGCATTGTCTTAAGCTCCACAATTTAAAATGATCGGTAGAGACAATCAAAACTGCATCGAAGGCACTTGTAGGCAATGATTATAAGTTAATAGAATGTATTAAAAACAATGTATAAACTACAAATCTTAATATTCGTAAANACTTGTAGGCAATGATTATAAGTTAATAGAATGTATTAAAAACAATGTATAAACTACAAATCTTAATATTCGTAAAGTAAAATTTGCAGCTGCCTGCACATAAGAAATTATGTTAATTTACTGTACAAATATTATGAAATACTGCCGAAAAGTCGTGAAAATAGAAAAAAAATGTTTTAAAATGTATTTTAAAAGGCATATACCACNATTTGTAGGCAATGATTATAAGTTAATAGAATGTATTAAAAACAATGTATAAACTACAAATCTTAATATTCGTAAGGTAAAATTTGCAGCTGCCTGCACATAAGAAATTATGTTAATTTACTGTAGAAACATTATGAAATACTGCCGAAAAGTCGTGAAAATAGAAAAAAAATGTTTTAAAATGTATTTTAAAAGGCATATACCACACGCCTGCAATTAAATATGCCGGGTCTAGACACAAGGTCCAGATGTCGATATCAGCCTTAGGTATCATCTCTGCCTTCTTAAAAAGACGTAAACTAAAAACGTGAATACGGCAACAAATACATAATCTGTCATATTCTATTACAAGAAACGCACTCCATTAGCGTAAACACACTTTTTATACCGAAATAAAACTTCAAAACTGGGAATGTACAATATATAAATTAAATTATAATTAAGAATAATGTTTGAAAGTGAAAATGTTTATAACTCCAACAATAAAGAGTTTAAATTAACGTTGCTGAGATTGGGCTAAAAAAATACGTGTGTTCAAAAATCTCTTCTCGTTCATTACGTCACACGCAATGCTTCCAACTTCAAAACTATGTATGTATATTAATCTCTGACTCTTAAAAACATCTTATGTTTCAACACGTATAAAACGTGGCTTCCAACCAGAATAAACAACCCAATTAACATTCTGAAAACATTAAAACAGTTTGAAAAACAAAATTAAATAACCTTGACATAAATAAATAAATATAAACATGTAGCGCATGTCAGATAAATTGGCAAACTGTCAACAAAACCTCTTGAATTAACCAAAATGTTGACGGGTCAAAACTCAACCTAGTTAAACACATAATCAAACTGTTGACAAAAAACATGAAAATATCTTGCATAACATTTTAAAACAATACGTCACAATCGTAACGATGTGATACGTGATACTATGTACTAAAACTATATGTATTACAAATGTGTGGTGAAATAATATTGCTAATACTTGAAATTGCATTTGTNGATGTGATACGTGATACTATGTACTAAAACTATATGTATTACAAATGTGTGGTGAAATAATATTGCTAATACTTGAAATTGCATTTGTAATACCTCACTCCGTAATTAATGTTTAATCTGATAAAATAAAATAATATTTTGAAATTTGAAGTGTATTTTGTCCATATCACGGCAGTTTTATACAACATCATGTAGCTACACATTGCTATAGGATGGCTTATTTAGTCTATAATTTACTGTGGTATTTTTACTTTGAAATAAAGTAAAGGCACTCGAGCACACAATGGGTAGCCCTTTAATTATTTTGACCTCTGTGTTACAAATACTGCTAAATAATTTTTATGGAATAAAATTTTTTTATATGAACCATGTTTGAAAACTGGAACAGTTTTGGGAGACTGGGAACAGACTGGGAACCAAGTAGCTGTAAAGTAAATTTCTTTGCGGCGTTACTTATATAACTGTTATCTAAATTTCCTTTTACTTCTGCCGATAATGTGATAATGAGCTAGTCTCACTCTACGTAAATGGTCTGACTTTCCGTGCCAGTTAATGAAACATCAGCGATTATAGATAAAAAAGAATGTTGAACTTAAAAACTATTCATATGCATTGCATAAAATATTATTCACTTACTGCTCGTGCGAAAGCTTAAAAAGAGTAAAGAAAANTAACATTCTGAAAACATTAAAACAGTTTGAAAAACAAAATTAAATAACCTTGACATAAATAAATAAATATAAACACCTAGTTAAACACATAATCAAACTGTTGACAAAAAACATGAAAATATCTTGCATAACATTTTAAAACAATACGTCNACATAATCAAACTGTTGACAAAAAACATGAAAATATCTTGCATAACATTTTAAAACAATACGTCACAATCGTAACAATGTGATACGTGATACTATGTACTAAAACTATATGTATTACAAATGTGTGGTGAAATAATATTGCTAATACTTGAAATTGCATTTGTAATACCTCACTCCGTAATTAATATTTAATCTGATAAAATAAAATAATATTTTGAAATTTGAAGTGTATTTTGTCCATATCACGGCAGTTTTATACAACATCATGTAGCTACACATTGCTATAGGATGGCTTATTTAGTCTATAATTTACTGTGGTATTTTTACTTTGAAATAAAGTAAAGGCACTCGAGCACACAATGGGTAGCCCTTTAATTATTTTGACCTCTGTGTTACAAATACTGCTAAATAATTTTTATGGAATAAAATTTTTTAATATGAACCATGTTTGAAAACTGGAACAGTTTTGGGAGACTGGGAACAGACTGGGAACCAATTAGCTGTAAAGTAAATTTCTTTGCGGCGTTACTTATATAAATGTTATCTAAATTTCCTCTTACTTCTGCCGATAATGTGATAATGAGCTAGTCTCACTCTACGTTAATGGTCTGACTTTCCGTGCCAGTTAATGAAACATCAGCGATTATAGATAACAAAGAATGTTGAACTAAAAAACTATTCATATGCATTGCATAAAATATTATTCACTTACTGCTCGTGCGAAAGCTTAAAAAGAGTAAAGAAAAGTTCAGTAGTACTTATTTAGTCAGTGCTTCAAATTACGAATGTTATTCTTACTGTATACTCTCAGTACTGTTACTGAAAAATGAAACAAGAATTTACGTGAGGTGTTCAGGAACGCTATTTCTATCGAGCTAATTCCCAAAATATGGTTTTGCGGTTACATAGTTCATATAACAATCGTTCATATGATTGCCTTGCCAATAAGTATCTGAAAGTATTAATATTTATAAGAAAGAGAGAACATAATTAATTAAGCTCGTATAAGCCAGTCACAAAAAAGAGTGGAGATGTTTGGGCGTCTCTTAAAATCGTGATCTTGAGAGCTGATGAGGGTGAAATTAAGTGAGGATGGAGGAGCAAAAGAATACAGGAGGAGGGGGGGTGGGGGAGGAAAGCCCTGGGAAAACCAGCTGACCAGCGGCATCTTCCGTCCGGTACGACTCTAACATGAGACACACAACAAAGAACTCACGAACAAGACAATTGTAATGACTAACTTTTATTGACATATTGAATGGCGTTGTTTCGGTTTATTCAAACAGCCAGCTTCAATCTATCAGCGTTTAAACAACTTCTCCAAAATGCGATAAACTATTAAAGTATGAACATCAATTTAATTTCCACCGTTAATCGCTGTTGTTTATTTATATACTGGAAATGTTATCTTTGATATACTAATTCGATTAATTTTTTCTTCGCATCATAACACTATATACGCAAGCCTGTGTTCAATGCAGAACAAAATAAAGATAGGATTACTTCTTATTTTACTGTTCTATTTAATGCATTTACAGTTACTAGGGAGACAGAAAAGCCAATGTTTGGCGTAAGAAGGAATTAACAATTTTTAAGGAGGATAATACAAAAAAAAAATTTACGATTTTTAATTTTGATCACCAGTTACGAAAAGAACGTATTTAATTTTAGCGCACTTACTCGAAACCTAAATGTAATAAAGAACACGATCTGACTTGTACAGTGTACATACATTTTTTTTTCATAAATTAACGTCCCTAAAGGCAATACAGTGGAAATTTAGATGATATATTATGTACCAAATTACGAAAGTTAACAGACCTCACAGTTTTCGAGTTTTTTTTTGTGTTTATTAAATCAACAGGCTTTGTATATTAGTAACATTTAGGTACATTCTTAAACAAGACGTTTAAAATAAAACTATAAAAGTTTAATTGTTATAAGGAAAATTACTTCAAGATAAATTATAATTTTCAAAGGAGCTACCAGTTTTCCTGAAAATGTAGCTAACTGACATAGTATTATCATTTATATTTTAATTTACTTGAAAACAAAGCCGTTGGCATAAACCATATCNATGTAGCTAACTGACATAGTATTATCATTTATATTTTAATTTACTTGAAAACAAAGCCGTTGGCATAAACCATATTCAACACAGAGGAATGAAACATTTTTTTTTCTACAAGTGGAATACATTAAAAATTTTAGACCAAATATCCAAAATGTTATATTTTGTAGAGTTTTTTTTTAATTTTTAGAACTATCCCACGTGAATAATAAAAGAGATTATTTAAATAAGTGAGGTGTGTGTTTATAGTTACATTGACAGGAAAAAGTGCAAAATTTAAGCCTAAAATAAGTAAAAAAATTAAAGGAAAAAATTCAACTTAATCAATTTATTATATATCGCTGCAATAAAAAAAATTCCCAACATNAGTAAAAAAATTAAAGGAAAAAATTCAACTTAATCAATTTATTATATATCGCTGCAATAAAAAAAATTCCCAACATGAATAATACAATACCACATAAATTTATCTTACGAAATTTAAACAATAATACACACATGTAGATATACAGGTTGTCATATATGTGTTTGAGTATACACCCATGTACATACATATACAGAATGTGACATAGTGAATAGACACATTTATATATACATTATGTTATATATATATGTATGTATATTTGTGTGTATATACACACAATTACATACACAGGATGTCATATTTTTGTGTGTATTTATACATACGTATATGTAGATGAAGGCACATACATAGGTGTCCCATAAATATTTATGCAACATGTCCTGTAAATATTATTCAACCATGAAACTGCCGATAGGTCTTGCAGTGACCTGCAAAGTTATCACAATGTGACCTTTGTGAAAATTCCACGGTTTTCGAGGTACATATAAAACTCGGAATGTAAAACTTTCCAAGACATGGTGGGATTTTCTATTATATTTGTTAAGGTCTCAATAAAGTGCGAATATTACTGTTGCCTCCAAGAAACGCGAGTAAAAGAGTTTGCTCGATACTTACTCCGCGTACTTTGTGAAATACTGTGTGGGAGTATTTTCAAAATTTATTATTTAATTACTGGGTTAGCTGTGATGCACCATGATAGCGCAGAACATGAATAACATTTACTTATATGAAGTGTAACGACGTATTCTTATGATCTCAAATTTCAATAGTAATAAATTGGTCAATTTTGGTGATAATAAATATTAGTGATATCAATGAAACAGTTATAAGTAATATGCTTCCTGGTTCGTTTCTACTTAACCCTTAATGCCCAGTGCAGACAACTGTCTACTTGCGCAGTTTGGTCATATTTGATTGTTATTCTACAATGCAAAGCTCAGTGCCCAATTATATTTTATGGGTGTAAATAATTCGTAAACAATGCTACTGCTTTGCGTTATGATTAGTTAATTTCTCCGACCACTAAACACAACGTCTGCAGCTCATTGATTCTAATAACTTGGGTACAACACGCACCAAAAAATTAAATTTCTTGCAAAACCACAATATTTAAATTAATGTGCGAAAGAAATGGTTAAAAACAAAACAAGTTTATTAAGAACTCCAACTTTTTATCACATCCCACCATTTTTTAGTGAGCATTATTTAACAACCACCTGCTCTGCTGAGAAACTTGTTTTGCAAGACTGGATAACGGAGTGATGCACCCATATTGTCGTTCGTGTCATAAACGTGCAATGAAAGAATTGTATTCATTTAGCTGTAGGTAAAATTTCCTAAAAATAACATTTTCACTAATTTTAATTAATTTTATAATAATTTAGTTGAAGTGTTAGTTTTCTATTACTGAATCTTGCAAACAAGAATTTCTGTCTATAAACATGAATTTAATGTATTTTACAAATTTTAGATTACTAAGCATTGTAAACAAGCATTTCTGTCTATAAACTGGGATTTAATATATTTTGCAAACTAAGATAATGCATTTTTTTACATCCAGTTATAATTTTAATGTCCAGCATTATCGCACGTATACGAAAATGTGTGTGCTTTTGCATTAGAGTAAATCTCCTTTATGAACCCTAGTCAGCTCAATGTATTGATATCGAAAAGAACACATTAACATAAAAATATAAAAAAGTATCGCTCTCAAACAGTTTACCTAACTTTCACCACGTTACTCTTAAGTCGAATACTGCAAACTTAAATTTGTATTTTTTTCTTTTAATAGCTCACATAACCAAAATTTTGTTTTATTTTGTTTTGTAAAAAATGTTAATTATTATGACATATTACCACTTGCCAGTTAGCGGAAATGTATCGTAAACATACAGGTAGTAGCCGTAAATACAGTTTCAATTTTCTGTGACATGCTTTAAGTCGACAGCTGGAACNTATCGTAAACATACAGGTAGTAGCCGTAAATACAGTTTCAATTTTCTGTGACATGCTTTAAGTCGACAGCTGGAACAAACTGGTCAAATTTAATCTTTTAACACTGTACATAAGGAACTTGTTTTGAAGCCACAGAAATATTTTGGTACTGGGAAGTTTATAATGTTTAAAATACGGTGCTGTTATTTTGAGGGATGTCGGTTTAGTGTACATTGGTGTTTCTGTTGGCAACTATTTTTTCTCTTTTGAAAAAAAAATCGTTTACTGTGATATATCTTAAAACAATGCAATATAATTCATCAGTGATAATAAATTTCATTTAGTCAAGTTGTCGTTAGAACATAGAGAATATTAGGGATTAACTGATATAGGTTTTTTCGCGGTAAACTGAGAACATTTAAAGCCCTTCTTAAAATCTACTTGTGTGCGCGTTGTGTATTCTTCCTCATTATAAAAACTAACATTACCACGGGCCTCATCTCTTTATTCATGCGTCTGACAAGTAAAACTGGAATTATTAGAAAAGTCAGTGCTCTTAAGACACGGAACTTCTTTTCCGCCGTCGTCACCAACTTTACTTAGCGCATGTCAATAAGTGCTCCCTCCCGTCCAAATATATGCTAGTAGGAGCAGAGATAACTGTCTGCGGTTGATTTCAAAAGTGCTCACCTTATCGTGAAAACCTTTATCAGACTGTAAATGGAAATGTAGCTGGTATAGATGTATAATTTGAACTTACTTTTCGTTCCTAACCTACTCAAAGCGTCCGATATTTGGTTGAAATTAAGTTATCAGTGTTTCTCCTGTAAATTTCATTCGCTTTTTAAACTTGGGAGTTTTTTTCACTAATCTCTCTTTGTTCGAATATTCCTGCCACAAGGGAACTCTTAACACTAAGTAAGCAGGGGAGCCGTTAATGATTCGTTGTTGCAGTCCAACTTTTAGTAGTGTTTCTTACTGGTGGACTATGTGTGAAAGAAGGAGGCGTTAGTAGGACCAGGTACAGGAACTGAGGTGGGAGAGGGTATAATGTTTTGCCCTCTATGGAAGGAGAAGCAGCAATCGGAGAAATGGCCTAGTTGGCATCGCAGAAATGGACAATCGGGGCCGAAATTTTCCACATTTAGGAAACGTAGTGGGTTTTATCATAAGCCGGTGGGTTTTAACGGAATGCTCTTGCATTCCAATGGTGATTCATCTTCAACTCATTTAACACTTTTTGGTGCTCAAAACTTTTCCACCAGTGTATTTCGTTTGCCGTCCTCTGAGAGATGCCTTAGGTGGCGGATGCAGTAGTGCTACAAGATTTTACCAGGTTACACAGGAGACTCGCATTATGGTTATTTTGCTAACTATTGTGAATTATATAGCACATATATTACGAGGTGCAACCTTTAAACTACATCAATAATTACAATGTTTCATAGCAGTTACAAATATCTGGACTTCAGCTCAGTGCGTGAGGAATTCCGTGTTCTACTTCTGAAACATTAATGGATGGCCGTGATATTATCGAACCAACGTTTTGGCTTATTTTGGTGATGAGGATTCCTGGTTCGGAGATTAGCGTACTGACTGAACGCAGGTACTTTTATGGCATCATAACATTTCAATACACATATATTTAAGTACTTTGGTGAATTTGAACTGTAAATCTTGTATGAAGTTGAAGTTCCTTCGTGATTATCTGACTTGTCTTTAGTATTCGTTGCTACGGATAGACCTAGGATAAGAAGAGGACTTGTGATAATTAACTTTCTAACTTCATGTTTACCGGAACATCTATGTAAATAACTTAAGTATCGTCTGTTTTATAATTACAATTGTATTAGTTACTGTAATAAGCACCTGTGGGTGATTGCTTCTTTTGTTTGAAGGCGAAGTTGGAGTGGCATGAAATACCGTGCTATCTCGAAGCTGCTAGGTTGTAATACCTACCCAAGGTAGACTTGTACCTGATCATGCATTTGATTTTGGTTTGTGTCTTCATGAGATGTAACAATTAATATGTAAAGTAAACTTTACTGACCGTCATACTTGTTTTCATGTCTTTAATGTCTGCAATACGATATATTGTTATGAAATAAATAATATATTTTTGATTGTCTACGCAGGGCGCAAATACATAACGTTGTGTTTTTCTCTGCGTTTTCTTCCAGACTTGTTTATGTTTTGTTGACGCGTGCCTGAAGAATATAGGCTGTTCACTGTCCAGTAAATAATTTTTTCAATCAATCATGAAAAAAAATATCACTGACCTTTGTCCTTATGGATATTACCGTACACAATTACATGCAAGTACCAAGTTAAGTTAGCAACGAATTAAGAAAAATATTTTTAAGCCTTGACATTGTGTTCCGTGTGTAATATTTAAGTTTATGTTTAATCGAGTTGGGATTCTTCTGATATATGGACATTATAATACAAACTGGGGTGTTCGTAACACATTTTGGTTTCCAACTATTAGTATTTTTCAATTTACTGAAGCACGAATAAAGTCACTAGGCACTTAGAAATGTTTATTTTTCATACTGCAGAAGGATACAATCTGAGACGTAGAATAGATCGTGAACTGACCATACATGTTTATACGTATTATATAATGTACTGTCACTTGGCACACCCCTGCAGCCACCGAAACAATTTCGTGGAAATGCGGACTCGCTGGTGTGTATGATCGCCTGGAGAGAGCGGCACTTTGTAAACAGCGTAACGTAGGGGTCGATAGTATCGGAGTGTAATATACGGCCGGCCGCGAAGAGGGTGGAAGTGACAGTGCGCTCGCTGAAGACGTTATGGCCAAGTGTCGTCAGCATAAGGCAGTAAATAGCGCCCGCGATGCGCGAGCAGCAACATGGCCAGACCCACTTAGTGAGAGACACTTAACCTGAAGAAACATTTGTAACCACAGCGCGCCTTTCAACATAGGGACCGACTTATGGTGGTTCGAGAGCAATCTTATATTGTTATATATTCTTAGGACATGTTATGGTTTTGTGTCTTGAAAACACCAAATAATTTTTAAAAGGAGAAATTCATTATGTTTTGCAGTGTCATTATAAGTATGTTTTCTTTAGTCATGATTCGTACAAATTTAAAAAAATTATATCAATACGACGCTTGGCTTTACTAAAAGTGTTCATTGAAATCATAGGCGTGGCATGCTGCTCTTTGTGTGAAATACGACACTAGATTTACATGCAGTGGTTTTCTTTAGCTTTTGGCTGACTTCATTTCACATTTTAAATCGGTAGTTAAAGTTGAAATACGGGTGGATCCCATGACAGTTTTCAACTAAATATGCTTCATAACATTGTGGATAGAGCGAGAAAGCTGTATCCTAACGTATATGTAATTGTTTTCGTTTTGCGATTACTACGAAGCAAGATATAAATTTTAAAACCATATGGCTCGTTTCATTATTTAAAAAGACGCCATTTTTCTTCATTGTCGTCCTTTTTCCACACCTTTATAGAGCCTTTAAATAAATTACTAGCGAGCGGCCGCGAGGTTCAGTGGTTCCAATTAAATCGTAAAATGTATTTGATATCAGATTCTCAAATATCTTTCTAGTAAAATATTGCGTAAATACTTAAATTTTTTTTAATGTTTATAAGTATCAGCTAACAACGGTATAACACATAAGAAAGCGAATTTCTTAAGTTAAGAAAATATTATTGTAAAGTTTCTTAAGTGTACAAGTTGGATTGCAACATCCTGTTTCATGCTCAAGGCCATGATGTTTGGGACTCGGTAATGTCAGTACTCCATCAGCTATCGGCCAGCCAATGATGAAAACTGCACAGTAAGGTGTGGTACGTATACGGTGTAGCGTGGATCAATAGTACGGGGGTAACTGGGATAAATGCACCAAAGGAACTGGCATTCATGTAGTTGTAAAACTAGGCGACACTATTAGATTGTGTCTAATGCCAGTAAATATATGCCATCCTCTAAGTTTCAATGACTCTTGCGTGATGTGCCTGTCAGTATTTTAGAGGGTTTAGGGAACACCCTCTTGAAAATTATTAGGAAGATAAGGAGGGGAAAAAACTTGGGTCCCCAAAGTCAACACATAATTCTTACAAGAGCACAGAAACTACGAGTGTAAAACAAAAATTACAGAATCATAATATTGAAGGCGAAAATCTTTTTCCAGAAATCTTCATTAGGAAAAATCGAAATTATATTTATAAGTAAAACATTTCTATTAACCCGCGTTGCAAAACTAAGAAAGTCGTCCGTAAGGCGACGGAGCTTCCCCGATTATATTGAGCTCCGAATCTCTTGGTCATCTTTTGATGCCTATGATATGAGAAGTGCTGGTGGTTAGGCGTGACGAAGCCACGACCGGTTCAGCATCTTCGCCTGATACCTTAACAAGTGTGGCTAAAGAGGTCACTCAGTATAACGAAAAAACAGTCTTGAATGCAAGCTTCAGCTTAATCGTGGCTTGGATGTCAAAAGCCCAACATGACTAACACTTGAGAGTGCAGCTTTGCTAGAAAGGCCGTCTCCAATTTGCCTAATCTACTGTTACTTAAAATATGATTTTTGGGTTTTGCTGCATCATTTTTCCTACACACGATGCTTTTTGTTAGTTTCACGCATTTTTAGGCCACATGTTACCTCCTGCACCGGTTGCCATTATTTGTTATGGATTAAATTACGTTTACCATAACGTCCTTTTAGGCAGGTGTGTGTGATTTATAGCAGGCTTCAGAAAAATGTTTTTTTTTTTTTTCGAATATATGTTTACCCCTAGCCCTAAATCATGACCAATATGTATAATGCGCGAGAACGGATGCCAGAAAGCGCTTATAACTCACTTATCGCATCTCCATGAATTTTTAGTTTACTAATTATAAAATATATTTTTTATATAGTGGATATATACTATTTGGTTTCGAAAGTATGTACAGTGAATTTTGTTTTTAAGGAGCACAACAGTTCACTGGTGAAAGCCATTTGCTTTTCCAGCGCATGTCTTCACATTATTGCCAGGTAGCATTGAGTTATAAGAGTGAAAGGAACGAAGACGTAAGAAAATTCAATCACGTATCTGGAGCTAGTGTCCTGTCCCATCTGAAGGTAGCTCGCTTTCCCGTGGCTCCATCGTGTGGCGAACCAAGTTAATTGTTGCCAGTTATTACTCCTTCACTTACTAATATGCCAAACCTGTGGGCCAATGCTGTTTATACTCTATTCGCGGTTTCTTCACACTTTTTAAATAAAACCTTAAAAAAATCACTTTATGTGTGACGTTTGGTAGTTTCCTAAATACGTCATTACTGAAAAGCGTTTTATACTTCTGTTAACAGAAAAGTATTTTATTTGTGGTAAAATTGAACTTTTTCTTATATCTTAATTTTAAGCCTTGTTTGCATGAGGCAAAGGAATATAAATAATATAGACCTCAGATAGGCCTTCATAAACATTGGAAGATATTATGAATAAACTATAACAGCGGGAAGCATGATTTACCCAGCTCCTGGTATGAACATACCTAAGCATAACTTTTTTCACAAACTTCTAAATAATGCGCATATTCTTCGAACATAAATGAGAATTATCAAAGATTCCCTCAGCACTTCAGAAAATTTGTTAATCTTGTTATTTTTACAGTGATAAAAAAAACAACGCTTAATTTTTATTGTCTTGTAATTTGTGTCATGGTTCTCTGTTCTGCTTTGTGTGAAAATACGAAACGCACTTGTGTCTCTCCTTTTATAACGTATATAATAATTTACGGGGTTACATGTTTTTGTTTTCACGGAGACTACGGTTATAAGACTCATGCTGAAGTTACAATAGCACGACGAACACGATACGAGATCTCCGACACGACAAACGTTTTTAACAGCAAGTAGGAAGAAACGCCTGTCCGACAAATCGTAGCGTCGACAACATTATACAAGTAGATTATTTTTTCTAATTCTCATCGTGGCGAGCTCTTCGTGGTGCTCAAGAAGTCAAAAGTAACATGACAAAACAAAATTACGTACATACCTAAGTAAATAATACTCAAACTATCTTGGCACCAAAATTAACTTACGGTTTTTATTTTAAATACGTTGCTCTCGTACGCCTACAAGTTTTATCGGAAACAAATTATCATTAATTTATCGTTAAATTTATGCAACAAATATTGGATGTAAAATGGGTGACGTGCTGTTTTAGGATTTGCCAACAGCCAAATACAACACTTGTCGGACAGATATTGTCGGGGTATTTTTAATAATGAATTAAATATTATATGAAATTCAGCATTACTGTAACCTGTCGGGCTGTCGTATCTTTCTCGTCGTGCTATTCTGACTCCAACATTATAACAGGATTAAATTACTGCGGCAATGCACAATATTAGGAAAGAAGATGTTCCGAGTCCTCACAGCTGCCGCATCAGTGCGCGTCCTACGTAATTATACTTCCAGCCAATCTCGCACATGAACTGCATGTGGTCTGGAGCACAAACGCTTCGCACGTTGACGTCACGTTGGTGCAAATTTCTGGCGGGAACGTGCTTGAAGTTAAGTTAGAAAATTACAATAACTTAAAACGATGTGTACCTAAAATACGAATTTATGTTATTTCCAGTATGGTTAAGCTAGTCCACGTAATTAAGGTTTATTACCATTAAAGTACGCAAAGCGAGGTTAAGGTGTATTAGTTTGCTTACATGCTTTGCAGTCTTCATATTCGTTTTTAATAACATGGACACTTGGCACACGGTTTTTGTTCTTTTACTTTGTGCAATCAAGAACCTATAAGAAAGTAATACTACATCTGACCAGTTTCCTAGCAACAGCCACGGAATAGAGCCTATGTCTCTATGTGCCGCCTAATAGCACCATAGGCAGACCGAAGCGATTGGACAGCTACCTTTCGTGAATACAAGAAACTTTCTACAAGAATAGAGATGAATTCTCTCACGGCTTCGTTCCTTCTGTAACGTTATTTATATTCAACAGCTGGGGTCTAGTGCAAAGACAGGCAGTCTGTACAATCGTCCAAGTGGAAGCCGGTTGTGCATCACCGTCACGGAACACGGAAGTGAACCGCCAGTTACACCGCGAACGCCAGCCGCACAAGCCGGCAAATTGGCGTCACCGGCCAGCAACACGTCGGAACGCCGTTCGCCAGTCGGCGCCTGGGAACTTCGCTGCCAGCAGGCGTATCAGCCAATAGCGCGTCTTCCGCAGCACACGTTAGCCACTCAGGCACAAGGCCCGTCTCACGGACTCGCGCAGCCAATCAGTGAACGGATACGTCGACGTCGTAGGAACCATCACACAATTTCATTTACGTGTGTTCACTGTCCACGCTGCAACTGCTGTCGGGTGAACTTGCGGTGAGCGTGGTGGGTCTCCGGCGATGGGAGAAGTAGCTGCGCGCGCAGCCTGATGCCGTGCTAAAAAAAAACATTACTCTCCGTATTATCAGTTGCACGTTTGGCGATGCGCTCCGAATAATGTTGTAACAGTTGGTACACAGCCTGGCCGTGACTAATGTCGGCTGGCACCAGCTGGTCCGTGCCGGTGGCCAAAGCGCTGAGTCGCCAGCAATTGTGGTGCTTACAGTTCGTACCAGGGTTCTGGCACCAGCTTTAGACGTTCATGGACAGAGAAGACTCCTGGTCTCCGAGCGAAACACAGTTTGATGGTAGTCAGACGCTCGTAGCTCGGTCAATACATTGTTGACATTGTCACTGGAAAAAAAAAAAAAATTATGCGTGGGACGAGCAATATTGTCGTTCTTGTAAGTAAAATTATATGTGTAAATAGTGTAAAATATATATTTTGTTTACATAACAGAATATTATAGTTAAATTATTTTGTTATTGTGCAAACATCAACTCTGTTATTTCACACAAACAAAGCTATTTGGTTGCTCGAAGCCACTAATTTATTGCAAAAAAAGATTTAATGATTTTGTGGGGTCACTTTTTCAAAAGTCAATATGAAAAATAATCAGAATTTTTAGTTTGTTAGTGTTGTGTTGAATCATAATAGGCAGGTTAGTAAATATGTAAAACTTCGACTGCACAACGGAGATTTTAACTCGAAGCTCCGGTTTAAAACGCTGGCACCATACCCACTGCTCTACGGGTACCACCACGCGAGCGGTTGTTGATACACACGCGCGCTCTCTCACATGTATTCAGTTTTTGAAAATTTTTTTTTACTTGCACTTGAAATGATATCGTTGAAATTGTTTATACCAACATTATACTTTATAAGCCATTCTGAAAAGCACTACTGATATCCCCATTGTCCCGTATACTGTATACGAGCGTTCGAGCTGTATTTCCGAACAAATACTTCCATAGTGCAGTCAACCGAATGAAAATCGATAATAAAACAATTTGGTTTTTGTGTTACAAAATTTTTGGTTATAACAACGTCAGATTTTACCAGCCAACTAAAAATTTTCTTATTTTTAAACAAACTGGTAATTTTAATTTATCGTAATCTACATTAAACCTACGATGACCAAATTATTAGTTGATAACGTACTCGTGAAATGGTTGCGTGTACACTACTAAATACATTCTGCTGACGCGAAACAAAAATATAGGTGCCTTTCCAACAAATTATTTATATTTATATTATTTTTTTCAGGGGAACGTATGCAGATGTTGGGAGGAGGAGTAGTTTTGTTGTGTGAACAAAATATTGATAAACGTAAACAAATGTTCTCCAAATAAAATTACTTGAAATCAACAACTAAATATTTTCCAGTCTATCTTACTTAGGTCATTCATTCTATTTACAGCGAATTAAAAAAAATTATATGATTCAAACTGAGGAACTTTCAATTTTCGAAAGATAAACATAAAATTAAATGTTTTAAATTTGAAATGTAATTTTCTCTAAAAAAAAAACTTTAATACTATCCTAAAACGGAAGATTAATACTTGCAAATTGCTCTTTATTTTTAAGTACTCCAACACTGTCGTACAAGGTCGTGAAATTAAAAGACTAGTATTCTTAAAAATTGTATTTTGTAATTGGTTTATTCCGTATGCTGAATATTTACGTTAACCTCTTTTCAAAATTAAACGTGCAGTTCACTTGCGTAATTTTATTGCAAAAGGGTTAAAGGCGTTCGCAATCACAGTCGTGCTGTCAAACTTTATCGTGTTACCCACGGAGTTGCTAGAACTGAATAAACAGCATCTTTCTTTCACCGTTTGGGACAATACACGATTGGCTTTGTCCATCCCGGTCCCAACTAGAATAACATCACATTGATACAATCATAATCAAATAACATAACTGCCAGCAGTGCCCCTTATAACTTCAGCAAGCTGAGAGTTATTATTTTGTAATAGATATTTGCTTATCAAATGTTTTTATTCCGCAGAATTTCATGCAAAGCACATTTTGATATTAACGTTACTCACAGATCATAATTATTTTACTCTTTGAGTTTTCAAAGTAGTTAACATTTGGACTCGCACTTGAAGCGACCTGGGTTCGAGTCCTAGTCTGGCAATGTTGATTCAGATTTTCCATGGTTTCCAGAAATTTCTTCAGACAAATGCCGGCACGTATCCTTATAACAGGCCGTGGCCAATTACTATCTTGTTCCTGCCTCTTTAAGCAACTTGATCCGTCTCTGATGACCTCACGAGGCGTTCAGCCCAACTTACCTGAGATGTAAGTATTTTCTGGCCTAACGAAATATGCATTTACGTAACATTTATTTTACATGTTGTGTAACTTGTTGGTTACTAGTAGCATAGGTGTTGAAGTAAAGTACAAATTATAACTTTATTTGTTGACGTCTGTTTTCTACGTTTATACTAGGTTTTTTTTATTGGCACGCGAAAACGTATGAAACATGAAATCTTCCACCTTCTTAGGACACAGTTTGGGACGAAAGTTCGAAACTGATGAATGTTGGTCTCAGGACCCAGCTTGTCTTAAGACACAGGAAGTCCAAACACTGCAGTGACGTCGAATGGCCACAAGCACCAATCAACGTATCTTTCTCTTGGAACAGCGCAAGAGCAGACGGGCCTCAAGACCGCACAATTAATGAGGGCAAAGAAATATTTGGGCTACACGTGCGAAAAACGCAATTTGCCTCGACCGACACATTATCGTTACTTCGTAAGTTAATACGATAACAATTTTTTGATGAACACGTAGGCATATGATAACGCTACTACGCCATTTTATACAGTTGTCAGTGTGTACACNGTAAGTTAATAGGATAACAATTTTTTGATGAACACGTAGGCATATGATAACGCTACTACGCCATTTTATACAGTTGTCAGTGTGTACACATAAATATTTTTAAGAACGAGCGTGAATAAACTTGTAGACGCTAAACAAGGCAAAGTGTCAGTCTCCAGCTTGACCAAACGAGTTTTCAAAGAACTTGTGCCACTTTTTAAAACTGGTTATGTGTCCTTTTATGGCTTGAATCATACAAAGGGTTTTTGGTGGTTGAGAAGGCCAGGGCGCAGACGTAATCCTCACTCTGCGAAGAACCCGAACTGCTGATCATTCCAGAAATACCTACAGCTTACTCAAAATTCGGACTCAGAATTAGTTAATACTTGGTTCTCGACTCACAATTATAATGAAATCCCTTCTTCTGTACATTTTTATTTTCTATTCGTGCAACGTAAACTAGCAAAATTTAATTTTGACTTCAACTCAATCACTTGTTCGAAATTTNATTCCAGAAATACCTACAGCTTACTCAAAATTCGGACTCAGAATTAGTTAATACTTGGTTCTCGACTCACAATTATAATGAAATCCCTTCTTCTGTATATTTTTATTTTCTATTCGTGCAACGTAAACTAGCAAAATTTAATTTTGACTTCAACTCAATCACTTGTTCGAAATTTTTCTTCGGATGTGTGGAGCTTAACTAAGATGTATGGTTGGTTGTAGTAGCGTGTAAGCATCATCACCGCCCTCCTTCTTACCCAATAAGCCAACAGATATAAAGCAGACTGTCAGTAAACAAACATGTGAAATAATCTACGTTGATGGGTATTCAGCGGACCTACGCAACTGTCCCAAGAAGACTTCTTGTAAGTATATGTTCTAGATCACCACTTCTCTTCTGTGATAAACGGGACTCGCTAATTTTCTGAGCGTGCGAACCAAATTTATCTTTTGCGTTTATTCATAAATGACTTAGAGATTTTATATTATGCGTGTAAATAACTCATATATATATAATATATATATAATATATATGCTACTTTGTATTGCCCAAAACAACAATGCTCTCTGCATAAAATTATGCCACAATTAGAAAGGAAATTAGTCAGTAGGAGAAAATACAGTCAATGCTGTCTCAATATTCTCTGATCGATTTTGAATTTTAGAGTGTTGCAATGGCCTATGAGTGAAATTTGAATGGTCAAAACACTTCTCACATGCCTTATATTCCAATGTTTCTAAATGCCCAAACTCGCTTCAAAACACTGTTCTTTAGTGTTGAAACCAAGGAATGACACAATATAAGTAACAAAACTTGCGTTTTGTACACCTATATAATATACACCTCACAGCCTTTCACCGAAAGCTTTTCTTGTAAGAGATGGGTTTTCTGGCTAGTGCAGGAACGACTGAAACGCCTCTATTCACCAGACGTACAACGAAGACAGCCACAAATGATATCGCACCCTCTTTTTAAATCAGGTGTTTTGAGTACCACTGAGCAGGGGCAAAGCCGGGGCCGGGGAACATCGGGCATTCAAGAAGGTGAAAGGAATCGGCTTGCCTGTTTTAAGGCATCGTTCCAACATTCTCATGGAGTGATTTTGGAAACACTGGAAGGCCGGACCGGGAATCGAAACCACGTCCTTCCTAATGCAAGTCAGAAGGTTAATCACTACGCCACCTCGCTCAGTACTACACGTTCCGTGGGAATTCAGTGGAGTTTCTGCGCTGCACGGCAAACCCGGTCTCCTACTGTCATCTCGGAGGAAGGAGCTGCGTAGGTGGACCGCTATTCGTATCAATAAATGAGATTACATCGGTCGATAGCATTTTCAAGGGAACGGATTTACGTCCTAACTAATTTACACACGTGCACGGAGATTCCGCATAGTCGTTAACTAAAGCTGGCTGCGCACCGTTTGAGAGCGGTTTATGTCCACGCAATGCGCTTTATGAGTAATAAGTGAACGCCGTGCAGTACAATTTATACTTCAGAGAACGTTGTCACTTAATGTATGTCCGTCTTCTGCTATATCGCTGCTTCGTTCGTCGGAAGTGTTTTTTTTTATCATTGCGCTATCTAGAAAAACTGAGGCATTAAATTTTTTATTAATGAAAAAATGTTTATATGACGAATACTAATCGCAGTGACTCACTAAAATTTTTCCATAAATTTTTAATATTTCTCGCAAGAGCTAAATGTTTTACAACTGCATTTTTATTATGGTACTTCAATGTTTTCACGTCTATTGCAAGGTTCTGCGTAGAGATTATACATGCTTTATAACTTGCTTACAACTGTATACTCCAAACTGGGATCTCATATCTGTGCCAAGCTCTGGATGGGTGTATCATTAATCCGACCTTCTCTATATAAGAGTATGTCGCCAAAACATTTTAGTCAGTTCTACTGGTTTTTCACGATGAGATAACATTCTCAGCGAATTTAAAGCCTTTACACATACTTAACTCTTTGTTGGTTACGACATTTTTCGGTAGAAAAAAAAGGTTTACTATAAGCAGCGCTCTTTTGAAGAAATAACGACTAACATACATTTTTGTGATACATTCCGAGCTTTATAATGTGCACTATTAATTAGTCAGCGAAAAGTGAGAACCACTGGCGAGTGTTAGTTTTGGAAAGTCTTGTCGAGGTCCAGAATGTGGTAGGGCTCGCTTTTAGCCGTCTTCAAACAGCCTATGTAGTTGGAACCAGGGCGCTAACAAAGGACGAAAAGCAGATGGATTAGAGGGTGACCAATCAACCATCTACCTCCCAAACTGCGGTCAAAGCATGAAAAACAGGCGTGAACAACACATGGCCAACACTCTATTTTGTTCGGAACAGTTGCCTGGCAATAAAACAAAATATCTCGAGCGTTAAATTAAGTTTAAGCAGAAATTTTGTTTGTTATTTATTTAACAGATTGCTCTGATAATTTTTTTCATTTCCAACTAAACAATAACTCCAGTTGCAATATTTGGATTGGCCAACGTTGGCCTAACCTCCCCTCCAAGGATGGGAGAACATAAGAAACACACTTGCCTACGCTGACAGACGGTAATGTTATATCATGTCATTGGTTGGATGTCAACCATAGGTTTACTAGTTTTTTAAAGCATTGGTAATGTGTTGGCAAGATGTAATTATACATTTACACTAAAGAGCCAAACAAACTGGTACACCTGCTAATATCGTGTAGGGACCCCGCGAGTACGCAGAAGTGCCACGAGACGACGTTACATAGACTCGACTAATGTATAAAGGTATGCAGGAGGCCATTCACACCATGAATCCTGCAGGGAAGTCAACAAATTCATAGGAGCGCGAGGTGGTGGAGATCTCTTCTGAACAGCACGTTGCAAAGCATTTCAGATATGCTCAATAATGTTCATGTCTGGTGATTTAGGTGGCCAATGAAAGTGTCAAAAGTCAAAAGAGTGTTCCTGGAGCAACTCGGTAGCAACTCTTGACGTGTGGGGTGTCGCATTGTCCTGCTGGAATTGTCCACGTCCGTCGGAATGCACAATGGACATGAATGGGTGCAGGTGATCGGACTGGTTACTTACGTGTCTGTCACCTGTCAAAGTTGTAACTAGACGTATCAGGGGTCCCATTTCATGCCAACTGCACGCGCCCCATACCATGACAAAGCCTCCACCAGCTTCAAAAGTTCCCTGTTGGCATGTAGGGTCCATGGATTCATGAGGATGTCTCCATATTCGTAAACGTCCATCCACCCGATATAATTGGTAACGAGACTCGTCAGACCAGGCAACGTGTTTCCAGTCATCAACAGTTCAATGGCGGTGTTGGCGGGCCCAGGCGAGGCGTAAATATTTGTGTCGTGCAGTCAAAAACGGTACACTAGTGGGCCTTCGGCTCCGAAAGCCCATATCAATGATGGTCCGTTGAATAGTTGGCACGCTGGCACTTGTTGATGGCCCGGGATTGAAATCTGCACCAATTTGAGAAAGGGTTGCACGTCTGTCATGTTTATAGATTCTCGTAAGTCGTCGTTTGTCCCGTTCGTTCACGATCTTTTTTCCGGCAGCAGCGATGTCGAAGATTTGATGTTTTACAGGATTCTCGATATTCACGATACACTCGTGAAATGGTCGTACGCGAAAATCCAAATTTTATCGCTACTTCGTAGATGCTATGTCCCATCTCTCGTGCGCCGACTATAACACCACGTTCAAACTCACATAAATCTTGATAGCCTGCCATTGCAGCAATTGCCAGACGCTTGTTGTCTTATATAGGCGCTGCCGACCGCATCGCGTTACTCTGATTGGTTCCATACCTTTGTTATTTGCATACACACGCCTATACCAGTTTTTTTGGCTCGCCAGTGTACAACACCAACTAATAAACAACGTTCTGGTAACTATGAATCACTGGTGTTTTAATTACATTTCAATCATTGGCTGAAATTTTACAAATTCCTTGCAATAACGAGTTTGCTTCTTCCTACGTCAGCTAAGGCTGTGTTAAATCGCTTTTTTCTGTATGAGAAATCCACTGCATCGGAATTTTGCGTGACTCCTGAGCTCTTACTTAGCTTTACTAGTCTATATACTAGCCACCACTTTACTGTAACTCTGCACGAATAATGAAGTAATATGTAATATATTGTTATAATACATTTTACTATATTGAGTTGTATTCCTTAGTATTAATACTTTACATTTTAGTACATTTAAACTATATTTCACTATAACGCAATGCAAAATCACTGCTGTATTATATGGCACATATACATTTTTTACTATTTTTGTTAAATCATAGCGCGCACTGCACTAAATTACAAACCATGTTGCTAAATAATTATCTCTTACATATGCATGGAACTAACGAAAACTAAAACGTATTAATATATGCCAGCTTTTATTGCAACATAATGTACTACCTACTGCACTGTTAAAAACATTAAATACTCTTTTAATTCCTTCCAAGTTCAGAACTATGTTAGCTACCTCGAATGGTACAAAATGTGATCGAATATTTATTCTTCCAAATAATTTATGCTTAATCACTTACATATAATGTTTTGTTTTATTTTTAATTCCACACAATCAAATTTAAACTTATTTTAAGCAAAATGAAAATTTTAAATTTTTGTTGGACCAAATGGAGGATTTACATTGCATTTCTATTTTTATTCCAAAACATTCACCTAATACTCGGATTATCACACAACGTTCTCCCGACCTTAGAAACCAAATGCCAACAATTGGTGGGGTTAGCCAATCATACTAATACCAATCTCTTACAAGAGCATAATTTCTTACAAGTGACTAACACTCAAAAAACCTTTCTGTGCTAAATATAAATCCAAACAATAAAGGAAATAATTATGATATATATATTTTTATTTAGAAAATGGTAACATAATCATATGTTGGCATAATGTTTGTAAAGCAAGATTAGCTCAAGATTGACGTTAACGTATATTGGGAGTAGAAGCCTCGCTGACCCTCTTCGCGAGCACCTACCAGTTGACACGTGTCACGAGGCACGTGGACAGCCAGAACGGATCGCAGTTACACGTGTCAAGGTTGTTCCGAGTAAGAGCTGGCATATCGCCGAAGCACCCAGAAGGTGCTACGTAAATAAATAGGAAAGCGGGAGAAATCGCAGAGTCCAGCAAGATCACCTCTAGCTTCATGCCTGAGAAAACGGCTGACCAATTGAAAGTGGGGCCACAAACACTCCTCACCCCTACCACCCTTTAGCCAAACTGCGGAAGAATAAGCTGACAGGGTAAAGTCAAGGGGCAGATCACCAATTCCCCTCCACCAACCGTCTCGAACCATGGCACATGGTAGAAGGGCTTTGTACTGCAGGCAACCTCCCCATCCCCAAAATAAGAGAGACACATGCAGACAATTAGGGAGGGAGGCTAGAGAGCTTATAAGCCAATAAACACGAGTAGAGGGGTGAAGTTCATTATCACCACGCCGAGAGAAGCAGTTGCATCGGGAAATCGAGATAGGACGTCGGAACGAACCCAGAGCAGCAGTCCAGGGGAGACGGCACCAAACGCAGGACTTTTTTTAAAAACCTCCCACATCGCCGGATCTCATCCACACCCGACAACATACCACCACTACCAGCAGAGTTAAGTATCAAGAAGTCGGCCAAAGAAGCTCCCCCTCCACGACGTCGCCCACAGTTAATCCGAGTAAGCCAAAATAGAGTACCACACCTCGGACGTGTTTCTGTATGTTTAAACTCGAGACAATATATTCATCCAGTAAGTCTGTAGAGACCGTATCAAGAACCAGACTATACCCGTATACCCGAGAAAAGGGGCCTCACCCGTACCAGAATACCTAACTAGTCAGGCTGAACCATACCAAATTACCGAGCTAGTCAGGATGAACCAAAGACTTAAGGGAGTCTCAAACCTTTGCCACCAAACAACTAATTCGCACTAGAGGAGGCAAGGGTACTAGGCTGGCAAAATAGGGATTCCTATAGGCGGCGGGCAAAAAGAATGGAGGATACGCGTATCAGCAAGACACCCGGGGGGAAGCGAGGCGATAGCCGAAAGAACTCGAGACAAAATCCTACAGGCGAGGAAGTACAGGATGTCAGCATCCGAGCCGGAGACGAGGACTGGGGTTTCAGCTTCAGGGCCGCCTGACGAGACGATGGCAACGCAGACTTCATCCCCGCATGCTGTCAGGGATCCAGTACGGGAAAACACGCCCCCTAGTCCGACGGGGATCGAAGCCAGGCGAGTGCAACCTTGGCGCATCTGCAGAGGCCGAGAGGAACCCGGTTTGTACCGGGAACGTCGCAAGTACAGAACGCGTCAACCGAGCCGACTACACCAATAACAGACTCTGTGTGACATGAGGGAAGCCGGTTTACTCATGTCACCTGCTGTGAGAGAAAGGTAGGGCGGCGTGCACTACCTCATCCTGGAAATGAAGTGCGACTAAGTGTTTTTATTTGTTTACCTGTATAACGTTAGAATGTGTGTGAATCCCGAACATCTGTGCGGCGAGTAATAAGGGCAGGACGTCCCAGCCGAAAAGAAATGGCCAGATGCCTCTATCTGAGTGTACTAACTGTTTAAGGTAAGAATATGGTGGGTATATTCCCAGTGTATAAAATACTTTTGTTTTTCCAACACCGCCTGTATAAGGAAGAGGTGGCAGAAATAGTCAGATAGAGTGTTATTTTTCTTTCCACGGTCTGTGAAGCCGTCGTAACAGTAAAACAATACCATGTGTAAGTTAGCGATATATTAATTTTGTGTTGCTTCCGCCTGCCGGAAAAACCTTTGTAAAAAACGGTAGTGCCGCCAGACATTAGTGTGAACTCAGGAACAGAGCTTCCCATCCTAGGAGATAAGAGGGTTTTTTATTTGTACGGCCTACGTGCCGACGTAACACTAAATACATACCTGTCAACACTTTAACAATGTGGAGGGACCAATTTGGCACTTGGACACTGGCCACGCCTACTATTGGCTGCCGGCTTGTGCCGTGAAGGGATAGCTACGCTTATAAACAACAATTTTGTTCTCGGCAAGCCGATAAACAGGCCAGGCACATTTTTTCTGACAGTGAGCATTGTCCTCAGAATTCATCTGATTTACAAAGTTTTTGTCCTGAGCCAAATGACAGTTACACTACAGTATTTTTGGGGGTTGAAAGGCCGTTGAGGGGGTGGGGGGTAGTACATGAGTAGTGAAAATTTCATGAGACTGCCCACAAACTATCACGAGGTAAGTATAGCAGTAACTTTTTTTTAAAGAAATAATTGAGTTTTATTGTTCTTTATCTGAGAAAAATTTGTAAAACAACTCTCACAAAGAACCGTACATGTCATGTCTTCAAATTTTTACTCACCATAGTTTTAAAGGTATTTCTTCCAGTTGAGCAAATCCCTAAGCTCGTGTTATCCAGTATTTTCATTCACTCTGCTGGAAATAACACAGCAAAGTAATTAATTATACGAAAGTTATAATCTATCAATGAACAACGTTTTACACTGGTGAATTTTAAATAAAACTGTGTTTCGATAATTATTGCATTATGGAAGCATTGTATGTTNATAAAGGTATTTCTTCCAGTTGAGCAAATCCCTAAGCTCGTGTTATCCAGTATTTTCATTCACTCTGCTGGAAATAACACAGCAAAGTAATTAATTATACGAAAGTTATAATCTATCAATGAATGACAGAACAACGTTTTACACTGGTGAATTTTAAATAAAACTGTGTTTCGATAATTATTGCATTATGGAAGCATTGTATGTTTTATCTGTTATTAACAAACTTCCATTATTTTATTTTTAACTGCCATGCCAAAAATTTTACAAGTAAATGTCCTAGAGTTACGAAAATTGGAAGTCATTTGGATACAAGCACCGATTATATTACCCTCAAATGAAATAAATAACTCAGTAAATAATTAGAGTAATTCGAGTTATAGCATAAAAAAAAAGCCCAATCACAAGCTTTGTTTGCAGGAAATGTTCTTTTGCATGATGGGAACAAGTGATTACAGTGGAATTTGAAATACTTTGGTAACACGTTTTTCTCCTTAAGCCAAGTTTATTTGCGCAAAATTATTAGTTACTTAAATTAAAATCAACGTTGAGTTATTATGTGTGAAGTAATAATTTCGCTTATAAATAAATATAACTCTCACTGTATCAAAGATTTAAGTTCCGTTATTATAGTATCAAAACCAAACCAATTGTGCATTTTATCTAGTATACTTAAAATCTGTTAAATATAAAGAATTTGAAAAATGTTTGTAACAGCGTAATATGTTTAATCTCTATAAGTCAATTATTCCATAGATATACTAACCTATAACACGACTTTGTTGGTGTGGTTATTAAATAAGAAAAACTTAATACAATAGATGGGCAAACCGAGCGACAAATTTTAAGGAAGTAGACAGTTATTGAACTGAAAGGAATATTATGTATAAAACCTAGCCTCCAGAGCAGCCTTACTCGCTGAGCTTAACGAGCCTCCAAATGCGAACACGATATACCTACTGACGCATGACGAGTAACGCACGATAATTCATTTGATAAATTATAATGACATCTTCCTAACTTATTATTTGTGTTAAAATTACGCACTATTTGTAATTTACCTTTCTAATACGCTAAGTAAAGAACCTACTGTCCTCTGGTCTCCAGTAGTTAGTTCAGCCATACTGGCCTGTAGTGATCCTCCAACAAACATTCTGGAAGAAGAAAACAGTTTTAAAATGTTGTATTTCTGCTGAAAAAGTCTTCGAATTGCGTACAAATAAATTAGAATACCAAAGGGTTTTCATGAGAATGTGAGATAAAGCAACGATATAAACTGGCCTAGCAAAATCTCATAAATTATAAAAAGGTTATCGAAATACATAAAATTTTGGATTTTAACGAAACTAAATTTGAGAGAAAGAAAATATTGTTTTCGAATGAATAAAAAATATCTTTTAATTCATGATATGGTCTATAATCGTATAAAATATTCGTCTCATAGATTTAATACAATAAATAAATGTCATAAATATATTTTTATAAAAAAAATTATAAAAGAGAAGACATTGTGTAAATTAGGTTCTTAGGTGCCATTTAATTTATTCCCAGTAAAATGAGTTAAAAAAGTACACATATGGAAAGACATGTTCTTCTTCTCAGGTTGTATTTGGAGATGGAGTTAACTATAGGTTGTGGGCAAATGTGGTGTCCTGAAATTATATTTCTCAAACTCCCAGCAACTATAATCTTCTAAAGTCGACCAAATCGGTTAGCTACAAGTGTATTCATCTTACACTATAGAATGGTTTATACTTTCTATGCGTTGCGTGTGCCTATTGAATAATGTGGAATACGTTCTCACATAGGCCTTAAAATGGTGAAATTGCTTTATATTTGGTATAAAAAGTTAGTGTACCAAAAACCACAATATGCCTGCTACTGAAACCATGAAAAATATGAATAAAATTTTAGAAGTAATCAATAAGTATTTAAACTCAGCCACTATATTAAAGGTCTCACTTAGCGTGGCAATTGTTGAATATGAATGCCAATATTATTGTTTCGAGAGGAAGGTAATCTGCAGATTCTTCAAAACTTACTTTTTTTCGGGGCCACGGTGGCTGAACGATTAGCCTGCTTGCCTCCTACCAAGGCGAACCTGGTTCAATTCCCAGCCGGGTCACTCCGGAATTATCGTAATTGGGAATCGTGCCGAACGATGAGGGTTTTCTCTGTGAGATCCCGTTTCCCCCATCCTTTCATTCTGGCGCTGCTCCACTCTTATCTCATTTCACCCTCGTTCTTAAAGAGCAGCCCAAATCTCTCAACCCAACTACCTCTTTTCGTCAGACAAATTATACGTATAAATCAACATTGAAAGCGGTGCTATGGTGATTTTTCTTCTGAATATTAATTTATGTGTTTGATGTTTAATATCAGAAATGTGCATACCAGTAAAAAGCTGCATTTTTACATCAGGGGAGAGTAATTCTCAATTGCATGTTCTCTTATAGTACACACGCTATTTTCGAGGTTGTTATGCCACTCCCGAATTCCGTAGCTTTTTACGTTGCTCTCTTATTTCTTTTCGCTTTTTCTGCTAACTCACTATCAGACATAATAACGAGTAAGAGAGCCATACAGAGTTTTACAATAACAGACCAGCGTAAACATACACTGGAACCCACGGTGCAAGAGGAAACAAAACAGTTGCATAATGGTCATTGGGATGATGGCTAGCACATAGATAATCCAATACAGTTAAGTGCTTGGCACATCAACGCGCGCACACTATCGAAACCCATAGAAACTACAAGAGCAGTGTGTATACTCACAGCCTTCAACGGCCCTGCCTACCAAGCTGGCAGCCACCAACTTTAAATGGGGAATCAATGTTAAACGAAATTCCATCTCACTGCGTCAATATTAATAGAAACTATTTCAAGCAAAATATATTTTACGTGCAATTTCTTAAGGAATGTTGCTACGTTAAGGCACCTTACCAATTATTTTATTTAATATATTTTTTTCTAAAATGTAATATTGAAATATATACATTATAAATATATATATATACATATATATATATATATATACACAAAACATTTATAAATATATTTTTTCTAAAAATTATTTTCTGTAGCAATATTCTGTGAGAAAGTCGCATCAAAATGGTTTTTTTTAAATAGTAATCTTTATAATTGACGCAATAAGAAGGAATTTCGTTTAACATTGAATACCCATTTGAAGTTCGCAGATGCCGGCTTGGTAGGTGGGGCCATTAACAGAACCTCATATATCCAGCTACACTAATGTTTGTGAAAATTGCAACACCCAGAAAGAATAGCCCGAATTACTTCAAACTCAGAGGATGTGTAGGAAAGTGTACCAGCAATAAGTTATTACGATTGCAGAGAGATGCGTACACGTAGGCCCAGCAGCGCCCTCTCGTGTGTGACCGGAAAAGGAGCGTGTTACGCCAAGCGCAGTCACGAAGAGCCGTCAAACTAAGTGAAGGTAAGTGCCAGTATGCCTCTTCGATGTCAAAGGGCACCATATCAGCATGTAAGTGAGTTCGAACGGGGCAGAATTATCGGTCTCTGGGAAAAGGGTTTGTCGTACCATGACATTTCGGTTCGTACATAGCATGCTGCTACACAGTGATGCGTGTGTGGAACAAGTGGATAGAAGAGGGTCGTACGCAGCGACGAGCGGTTACTGGACCACGCAATGTGGCCACAGCACGGGATGACCGCCATATTGTTCGCATGGCTGAAACGGACCGTAAAGCCTCGTCCACAGTGTTGGCTCGACACTGGAGCACTGCAAAGGGTGTAGACCTGTCTGCGTCGACGGTTCGACGCCGTCTGCAGCGGGCTGGACTGGTGGCACGCATGCCATTGCGTCGGCTTTCTTTATTCAGAAACCACAAACGCCTGAGACCTAAATGGGTACGTGAACGCCGTCGCTGGCGTTCTGAATGGCAACGTGTAGGGTTTTTGGATGAGTCCCGCTTCAGCCTGGCCTTCACTGATGGCCGCATACGTGTTAGATGCTACTGTGGTGACCGCAACCTGGCAGCCTGCATTGCTGAGCAGCATAGTGGACAAACACCAAGTGTGATGGTTTGGTTACAACATTGGATCATGCGATCTCGACTCCTAAGTAATAAGGACAACATGAACAACAACCGCTACACCACGGAAATTTTAGAGACCGAGGTACTGCTCCCCCCTTCAGGCGAGTCCGTATGCCATATTTCATCAAGACTATGCCAGGCCACATGTGGCGAGGAATGTGCAAGCCTTCATCAATGAACGGCAGGTAACACTACTTCTTTGGCCTGCACGTTCGTCTGACATGTCACCTATCGAACACGTCTGGGATATGGTTGGTTTGCGACTTGTTCGTCACGGGTCTCTAGCAACCACTGTTGATGCTCTGTGGACTCGTATACAAATCGCGTGGAGGGAGATTCCACAGGAACATATCCAGTCTCTCTTTGATTCCATGCCACGACATTTGGGGGCTCAGATTGCAGCACGTGGGGGCTTCACACCATACTGAATTCTCAAGAGCATAGATAATGTAAAGTTATGTTACCCCGTTCAATTGTGTATTTACCATGTACCTAATCTGTGGTATAAAGTTCATTTCAATCACATGTATCGTTCTTAACATTTTTGACAAAGTCAGTATATTTTCACGCGTACGAAGCACAGATGCAAGGGGGCAATAAGGGCGACACTGACACACGCGCCTAGTGCCCCATCGCTCCTATCCGCAAGGCTCAGAACAGGCATGCAGAATTCTCGTCGTGCTGCTTGTACCTATGGGTTTTTGATCGGTCGACCTATAATTTTATTGGTTTTATGAAAGCAACAAAGTTCAGTGTAGATCTCTATAATGGTTTCCATAGTTTCCGATTAAAGTATTTTGAAATACAGCTTTGCATAAAAGTAGTTTACAGTCATGTTTGAGTGGTCAGGAATTTTACTTTTTATGTGTTTCATTTCTTTAGAGTGTAATGTGTCCCTTGTATGAAGTGTGTTTTCTTTCGTCTATCGGTACAATGGGAAAAAGTCAAGTGGTTTCATTAAAAAAAAACTCTGATTTCAAATATTTTTCAGCACAATTCAAGATTCCAGTAGGCGATTTACTTACCTAATACATCAGAACCTTTGGCATGTAGATCCTAACAATGGTCACTAATTTAAATGTGAAAGATTACCACTCACACCCTAATTTAAGTTAAACTTTGAGTTGAAATTTGGTACGGCAATAAAATCAACGAACACAAACACGATTGACTGCTTCTCTAAGCATTTATGAACTGGAAAAAGGCAGCAAGTGTCACATTTGCGAGACAAACGTCAGGTTAGCCTAAACGACTTAAGAGAGTGCCTCTCTTATATATTTGGAAAAAGTTTCGGTCAAAGTTTCTGCAAACATGTAATGTGTCTCGAAAGGACGAAGATTTCTCCTTTTCACTGTAAAGAAAAATCTAAAAAAATCAGTTGGCACGGTAGCAGGAAATTTTTTTCACACATCCACTTCAGTTACATACCATCAGACAAAAAATTATTTAAAGGCAGTGCCAAGTTATGGTCAGAATAGGGATTATTTAAACAATAATTAAATTACGGTAGAAAACAGGAATGTCACTGTGTTGGGGAAACATCCATGGGATTTATATGAATATGTATGCATTGGAAGGCAATATTTTATTTTTGATATTGGAATGAAATGAAAATAACGAAACGGATGTTTGACTTGTATGGCCAAATCGATAGATATACACGAGATATTTTATTTCACACCAAAATCTGCGCACTAGAACATCGGAGTAACGAGATATACCGCTCGGAAATTTTCGCGCACACACAAAATTGCCGCCAGTCGTCACGGACCCCACTCATGTCTCGTGCATGCGCGGCTCACGCCGTAAGCGTACACGCAATCGAACGAAACTACATTTATTTAAATATCATTATTAGTCATAGAGTTATAGATAGTGGCGGGATAAATCAACCTGCAAACGTTACACTTTCGGTTACAATCCTGACTTCCCAGTAATGTAACAACTTGGGCCAGAATGAGAGTACCCGGCTGCCCAAACTGGTTTTGTTCACCGAGATGTGTAGATATACGGTATACAGTTACTAATGCATTGTTATTATTTTTTGCCTTACTCTTATAATGTATTCAGTTCTGGGTTATAAACCCTATTCTCTATATCAGGCAAATAGCAATTTTAGGAGTAGATCGCCTCAAAATGAAGGTTACAATAGCGTGACGGTGTGCCTGGAACACCACGCACATTTTCGCCTACTACGCTGCTGAATTACGAGGGGTATCGGCTGGGTTATTCAACACACCTGCCTATGCCGCCGTTCGACGCCCGGCAGCGCGGGACGGCAGGTCGAGACCTGTCTTCCGCAGCTTGATCAGCTGGTCGACTGGACGACGACGAGAGGTTCCCCCCTCCACCTCCTCAACATTCCCTCCTCAGCTCCTGGTTGGCGTTGCTTGGAGACGGTTCGGCGCTTCTACTACGACATAAGGTTGTGATTTCGCTAAGAAGACTACCTGTAAGGTGTTCCCTCAACACCTGACATCATGAACTATGAGGAGGGAGGGACGGGGGTGGCTTGTTAGACTACATATACACTGTCCTGAAGACTGCTCGAAAGAGAACATAGTGTGGGCTTCACATAGAGAACACTTTAAAAGATAAGTATTTTAATGGTCATTTAATATATTTGGGCATTTGCTTTGTAATTTTTTTAAATCGCAATATTATTGAACTGCGAAATTGTAACCGTAATCTTTTCAATCTTTTTAAAATGGTTTTAGTTATCTTTTATATTTATGTATTTGAAATTTTGGGGCATTTTTTAAGAGAAGAAAAAATTGTATATTAGTCCGCAATTATATGGTCAAAAACGAAATTTGTGTCCATTGTTCATTTCTCACAACTGGGGATAATTCATCTTGTAAATTGTTGCAAGGGGCCGGTTTTTTTTTTTTTTGTTTTTTTTTTTAGTATTTGATATCTGCGCAAAGTTTTAAGGAGTTTGTTAGTCCATACATTGATATGGATGTTATGGATGGATGAAGATGCATTGGTCACTGCCATGAGGTTGATGTTATTCCTCCTGGTGCTCCCACCTCGTGACAAGAGAAGCAAAAATATCCTGAGAGAGGCGCCTAAAGGTTTGCACGTTGCAGCCCTCCTCTCCAATTCTTTGTGTAGGCCTCCTGAAAGCGCGCTCCTTCCTTAACTGGGGAAGTTGTTTCGTCACTACTGCAATAGGCTGTTCACAATCAATGAGCACTTATGAAATCAGCCTTTGAAAAATGTCGCTGCCTTCTACCTGCATATATTGTAACAGGCGGGCTGACTGGCATGCGCACAGTAAAGTCGGCCACAACAGAGAGAATAATAGTTTTAACGTTGAATTGAAAGTGTTAGGTAAACATTCGTGAATACTGAAATAATTTTTTTTGTTTTCTATCTTTTAATTATTGTAAGCGTAAAAATTAGCAAACTTGTAACATTTTAACTTTTCCAATAATTGCATAGTTCCACTTGATTGGTGAATGAATAAAGTGATATGGTCCATGTCAATGTTAATTTAACTTATGGCGGATGAATACAAAAGTGTATACAAGTATATCTTAAGAAGAGCTTTAAAATGTGCTCAGTTTACAGTGAACAGCGTATGCGCCATGTGACGGTGTGAATTTAAGGACATATTAGGGCAAAAAAAATTTGCAAGATAACCGTCACTATGCTAGGGTGACCTGATGTTTTGTAGGAAGGGGGGGGGGTGGAAACCACGGTTCGAGGAGGCAGACGCAATCCTCGGCTTGCGGTGATGGGAAATAAAATCCGAAGACGCTCCCTCGCCCTAGGCGAGAGAGAAGCTGCTGTCGACACGGCCGTGCTGTGAGGCTGCCTATCGCGTTTCGAATTGCTTCGCTTGGGTTTCCCGCGTCATTTGAAACGCCCCCTCTACCACCGCACTCCACTCTTGGGGGTCACTCCCCCCCCCTCCACCATCATCCGTGCCAAGCCGCTGGGGTCGCTGACCAGCATAGTCGCGCGGTATCTTCACACTCCAAATCCAATTTCTCGAATCAGTGAAAACACCTAAATTCGAATCGATGTAAGACCACTGGTTGTTTGAGTGAAACGGTTCCACTGATTGAATTTGTTTCAGCTAGCTACGTGCGGCGAATTAAATATTTTTAAAATTGAATTTAGCCAAATAATTACGAGAAATAAACCATATTTCCGAAAGTCGCCTTTCATGTGTGGATCAGGCACGGGGGTAGGGAGCTCTGGCGAACACAAATAGCTGTATAGATTACAGAACACATGTGCAATTTAATGTAAATTCAATAAAAGTAAAGAAACTCGCGGTACCTGCACGATTCGAAACCACAGAATAGCGACTCGAAACCACTACCTTGCCAATAAACTACCAAGCGAACGTTCACTCTAGAGGCGAAAACATATTTATTATATTTCTTAATCGAAATTTTTTTTTATACATTTTATGACTTTTCTTTTAGTTTTTATTTTAATTGGCAATATTACAGTTGTTAAAACAAATAGTACGTATGAATGCACTCATTTCACCACGTTTAATTCAGTTTAGACATTTAAACCGAGCGCGGTGACGATTACGTGAAAAGGTATTGAAAGACGTAAAAACGGAATGAAAGAATGAATCTTCATGTTACCTAGTAAAATGGTATTATATAAGACGAAAATCACATTTAAAAAGTATTTTTGTGGGCTTTATTAGTTTAAGCGTTGCTATTTCATTTGATCGGGTAGTTTAACTTATCCATCAGTCAAACAGCAAATTACTAAAAACCAGCAAACCAAATGGCTGATTAAACAGTGGAAAATGTCACTAAATCAATAAGTGAAGAAAAACTGCAAATTTTTCACTTATTCATCAGTTAAATTCATTGGATTGTCTTTAAAATAAGTCGGGCGATCTTACCTAATTTTAAAAGTGGAATTATTACTGGTTCAGTTTTTGAGTAAACACTTTATAAATCAAACCTTTTGAAAATCACCCCATGTATGACATATACGGTTTGATCCTAAATATACCGTGTATCTCAATCGTTTTATGATCATGTTAACAAAAAACTACCTTTATTATGGTAAACAAAACGTGTACTTGTATTTAGTCTGTAAATTACAATATCTCATTTATGACTTATATGGATAAAAAGATGAGGAGAAAAAATTGGCGTGTTGTTAATGCCTAGTTAGAAATAGTTCCCATGAAAAATATTGTATTCTACGGCCGTACGAATGCGGTGGGTTGTCCCATTTGTGTGATTTTCTGGACTTGGTTAAGCCTGGTTTTTATGAGGTGGAGCAAACTCCTGAAAGTAAACTTCAGCAGAGCTTCAGAAAAGTTGTTAAACACCCGTAAATGGATTATAGTAGCAATACCACGAGGATCCATGTCGGGGAGTTGTGATTTCTGCCAAAACGTCGATAGTATTGCGACTTAAAACAGACGTTTCATGGCGTAAGTCGACGAGAGAAAGACTGCACTCTGATTTACTGCCTTGCACGTAAGGGCGAACAGACTTTAGATGCATGTAGATAGGTCATCCTTCGCGTTCCCACGCTCTTAGGCCACATATTAGCAGAATACCTCCAGCCAGACGAAGCCTCACACACAAAACTGAATTACCCATTTGTCGGCCATAACCAGCGGCGTACCTAGATACGCATTAAGGATGGGGCTACTTAAGGTGTGGCTCATTGCCTCACAATCAAACCACATGCTTGTCAGGAAGAATTAAGTTTTAATGCTGCACACGAGAGTCAGTAAAGGTGCGTAGGCTATCTAAACACATTTTAAAATTAGTTTACTATACTAAGTATACACTATGTAGTAATACTGAATTATTACCTATGCATTTTATTTAGAGAATAATGTCATTGTATCTAGTATAAAAGCAAGCTCCTAAATATAGGGGGTGGAGGCACCTCAAGCCCCCTAGCCAACCCCTTGGGCCGACCACTGTTCATAACTTTCTTTCCAGTGGAACAAAATATATATTTATTATTGCAGCACGTCCACATTTTACAAATTCCTTGAAATACAGTCGCAAATTTTTATCCACGCATTATCTGGTATTTCTCAAACGGGCAGTATCTATCAAAAGATTAAATGTTCTAATAATTCCCTATTTTACTTGACAGGCGTATTCAGTATAAACAAAGAGACCAGACCCATGTCAATGCCAGTTTGACCCACGGCGGAAGAGGAGTACGCGATGTGCATACAATCATACCTTCAGCAGGGCTTTCAAAAGTGCCTGTATCTCCAGCTAGACGATCGCCTTAATGGTGGACTACGGAAAGGTTGACGCTGTGAAACTGTGAGCTGCGCTGGCGTGGTTACGAAGCGACTGACGGGTAAGTTTAGCGGCGTGACGTCGCCAGACACGCGTGCAGCACGTTGCTTGCGCGCCCTCAGCGCCTATCCCCGCGGCATCAGCCTCTCTTTGTGTAGCGACGAGGCGCGCTGCGTCGATCGCGTGGCAAACCTCCCCCCGGGACAGATCACGCTTATCTGCCGCCCGACCGAACACGCTGCCTACATGCTCATTCACATTGAAGTAAAGGCTCTGGCAGCCCGCAAATCTCACACAAATAAAATCAAGAACCGTATTTAACATTATATGTTTCGATGGCAACAGATTAATTAAGAGGATATTCGAACACAGGTAACTATTTAATACGGCAATATGTGATGCAGTCCATAGCTGTCGATTTTAAAATTGAAATTTTTTTTCTTTTTTCGAAAAATTAGTGACATTAACCACAAAATCGGTAAGTATGCCAAAATAACTGCATTAAATCTAACAGAATTTTATTAATATATTATTTGTAAGGGACGGTAGGCCACACCAGGACGATCATGTCTTATAAAGGAATGTGTGGTCGGAAACGTTCTCCTGCTGTTCTACAGGTGCCGAATGTACCGCACATATTTTAAACTTGGCGGGAGCGCTCACAGCGAGCGGACACTTCGGCTTGACTTGCTGCATAAGCAAGCGTGTTTGCGTGTGTTTCATGGTGGCTTACCAACACTTACATGTGTCGCACCGTTACAGCAGGTGTTCGAAGTAACGATCTCACACCTGTGTGCAGGCAGCTTAGTGATGAGCCATATTCTGATGCACTCGATCGAAAATCCCCGGCGTGCGTTGCACTTCCTGACACCCGGCACGTATTCGTGCTGCCAGTTCTTCAACTGTGTTGATGGGCGTGACTAAACTACGCTTTCGACATGGCCCCAAAGAAAAAAAGTCTAAGAATGTTAAGTCCGGCGATCATGCGGGAGGTGCAATGGGACATCCCTGCACAACCCACCGTTTACCATAGGTGCTAGTTGAATACTCCCGTACAACACGTGAGAAATGGGCTAGAGCGACGTCGTGCTGAAACCACGTCTGCTGTCGGACATCAGGAGACACATTTTCTAACAGCTTGCGGAGTGTTTCCTGCTGGAAGGTGAGGTAAAGGTGCCCATTTAGTAGCAGAATGTACAGGCAAGTCAGCTGATTCTGTACACTTTCCGTCCACACATTCACGTGAAACTGTCATTGATGTGCCCGTCCGTGAGAGGCGTGTGAATTTTGTTCACTCCACGTGTGCCTGTTGCGGTAGTTAAACATGCAGCCCCATGTGAAGGAAGCTTCATTGCAGTAGAGAATAACTCGAAAACAACATTATTTAACTCCGTATATTTGACACTATAAGGACAACTTTGGTGTTTGTGTGTGAATATTAATAAGATATACAAATGCTCAAAATATCCACCATCAGCAGCAAAAAATCATCTGATAGACTGTAGAATAGAATGACAGACAGTAGCTACTGTTTCATGGGAGTTGTTTCATAATTGGCCACAGTCGTGTCTCTCATGGCATCCAGTGTCCGCGGCATTGTGACATACACGATGTTATTCAGAGTTCTCCGCAGATAAAAATCTAACGGTGTTAAATTTTGAGATCTGGGTTGATACTCTACATGTTCTCATCGGCTTACATACCTCCCAGCTAATGTTTCGACGTTAATGTTGTGGTGTTCTGTCCTGCTGGAAAAGGGTACAGTCGTCTCGGTAGATTTGGTGAATAGCTGGTACAATGTTTTCCTGCAACAGGGTACTGTAACTTCTAGCTGTCCCTGTACCGCCACAGAAGAATGACCCCACACATACTTTGGCAGACATACCATACCACACTGTTAATCCAAGAAGATTAACTGCTTGCTCTACCACAGTGTGGGAATTTTCATCTGCCCCAGTACACACAGTGTTGGTGGGTGACAATTCTATCCAATTTAAAGGTTGCCTCGTTGGACCAAACAATCACATCTATAAAAAAAAAGTTGTCGTTACACATGTTTACAAACCATTTACAAAATTCGACATGCCTAACTGGGTCTTCATTCATAGCGTGAATTAACGTGGGAATGTTGGACCCCCACGATAGTGTGAAAAGGCCTTAGTTCGATGCCCAGCCTGAACACGCCATCACACATGAATTGTAATGAGGAGAGCCAGTTGCCGCAATCGGGACTCGCATTGCCCAACCCCAGTAAGCAGGAAAGCCCTCTACCAGGCAGGGAATGAGGTCGTGTTGCGTTATGCCACGCTGATATGAGGGCAATGCAGAGAGAAGGAGTCTGTCTCCATGTGACGCCGGTCGAGATGGACGTCACAAGAAGCCTGCTGTGCCGACCGCCGTAACTCGTGATACTTCATCAGCCTTCGGAACTTCTCAAGGTAGGACTACTACAATATACTAACATCGCTCTCAGTAAGGTAATGGATGTAGTAAATTAACAGTGCGCTCCCGACCTTATAGCATTATATGTACTCTCCAGATGTTTTATAATATAGCCAGAGTAACCTATAGCTTCTGATATTAATTTAACTCACGTGCTCTACCATCATGATTTTCACCAACCTTAACAACAAGTACAGTTTGACCACAATATAAACAAACTATAACAACATGTACACAAAACATTTACAAAATTCGATACGCCTATCTGGTTCTTCACTCATAGCGTGAAGTAGCATGGGAATGTAGGACCTCCACTTAACTTGTTTTAAAGTGCGATTGACAATTTATCTACTGACACTTGTCTCACGTAAGGCATGTTGTACGGACCTTACTTGCTGGGGGAATGTGTGGATGTATACAACAGAGCCTCCATATTCCGTTCGTCTATTGTACCTCCCTTATTGCTGCACCGTCCTTTCTTCACATCACATAAAGCTCCATCCCTCTCATACTTGTCACGTGGTCGCATCACTGTTACACATGACGATAGCGCTGTATCGAATTCAGCTCCCCATCGTCTCTGCGCCTTAATAATGGTCTCAGACTTCAAATAATAATTTAAAATTCACTTGCATTACTCAAAAGAGAACCTAGTAACCTCCGCCATTTGCTCCACTGCTGTAGCTCTGCCGCCCGTCGCTGCAAAAGGAACCGACAACAACAGAACGACTACATCCGCACCAACACACCCAACGTTGTCCATATTGAGAGAAACACACGAAGTCCTATTATATTGTCTTTAATAGTTTCTTTGTTATTAGCGTACAAAGAGTGCAAACATATTTTGTGACCTCCAGTATACGTCGTTTATAGTGTGTTTGCGGTTTCTTCGCAATGTTTTTTTGAATCGAACTTTCGAAAAATCACCCCATGTATGATGTGTTGGCTGCTTCCTAACTCACAAGTGTTAATCATGGGTTAACATAAAAGTACCTTATTTTTCGTTAAATTTAACTTTTAATTATATTTAATTTATAAATTATAATATTTAATTTATAATTTATGTGAGAAAATAGGGGAAAATAGGTGTTATCGTAATGTCTAATAAGATATAGTTCTTATGCAAAATAATAGTACATTTAGTGCACACGAATCTGGTGTATTGTACATTTGACGTAACGGTCTATACGTGGTTAAGTTTTGTTTTCATAAGGCGGTGGACTATCTTGGAATTGTAACTTTAAGCAGATCTTCTGAACAGTTGGATGTGACCATGAACGGCGTATACGCGTGTATGTATAGATTATAGGGAACCGGCCCGGCTTCGCCCGGGTACAGTTGAGTATTACAGTGATACACTAATAAATAAATAGGGGAAAAGACAATTCAATAAACGTGCAAACTTAATTTTAAAATTATTCTATGTTGGTCTAGGTTTTTCAATGATTACGGAAACCCAAAAAGAAGGAAATATTTTTTACCCGATAGCCAAGAAGTAGGGTAATGTTTATGGAGTGTATGTGTGTAACCATCGCGTAGTTACCACATTTCCGCTTTCCAGAGTTGATGTATGAAAACAAAACGTGAGTTTAATCAAGTTGTAGCTTTAGAGATAAGTGTACCTAGAGACTACTTCTTGCACTTGGCTGAGGAATCTTAATCGATCACCAAAGTTAAGCAACGTTCCCAGCGCCACACATTTGGATGAGTGACCATTTAGTGGCATTACATCTGAGCGCTTCCAGGCTTCGGAGGGCACGTTAAATATTCGGTCCCGGTTTTTATTGATTGATAGCAGTCGTTAAGCCATTTCATTGGGCGGCCTGATAAACTCTGACACCACAGGAAAAAGATATTTTGGTCACGTTCCCAGCCGTTGCAGAGTTAGGTTTTGTTTTTATTCCACAGGAACCGCACAATTTTCCGGGATGAAAAGTATACTATGTTCTATTCCAGGACCTAAAGTACCTACATGCCAAATTTCATCAAAATCCGTGCCGCCGTTATGGAGCTGAGTGGTAACAAAGATACACACACTCACACACACAGACTTTCTCATTTATAATATTGAGTAGGACAGCGCAAGCCGTGCGCGCACAAACGCAGCGGCGACGCACTTATCCCGGGCCGCCATTCAAAGCCAACTTCCAGACAGATGCGGGCTCAGGAAAGCGGCTGCTCTCCGTGGTGATTCTGGCCAAGTGCACACCAGCCGTTCGCTGCGTGTGTTGGAGCGAGGAGGAAGAGGAAATTGCTGGATACGACGCTCTTGAATGTGGCAGCGAGAAGTCCTTGACGGGAGCCAACTGGGGCAGGTTTAACGCCGCTGCGTCCAACGTACATATATACCAGCTTCCCTGTGTCCGCGCTGACAGGCCGATCCAACGTGATCGTCAGCGCAGAGTCTTCAATCACTTAACCGATACATTATTACATTATACAATTTTCTTTGACACTCCAGTGTATGTTAAATAATTTACCTGTCTGATATTACATAACATATTTTTTCAAGAATAATTTTTGTTTGAAAAATAACTGGGCAAAGACATTAACGATCAAGAGCATGTTCTAAACGCCGTACACACAAGAACAAAATAAGAAGGCCGACGTTATAAATAAATTTTTCCGGGGGAAAACGCTGTAGGAAACGCACCTGATAATCAACATTTGGAAAATGAATGACAATTTGTGCTTAAGAATATCAAGTCTACCGGGTGCAAGTGTATAAAAGTTTACTTTTCTGCAAGAATTATATCAAGGGGCGCATCTATAAATCTACACAAATTTATAAACTCTAACCAGTTCTGATGACAAATATTAATTGTGTGTTATTCTCTTATAGCGTGCGTGCCTTAGCAACCCGCCGGTTGGTCGGAACCAAGGACGCAAGGCGGGAATGGAGGCGTCGTGACCAAGGCAACTAGACAGGAGGACGCAGCGTGGTTTGCTAATGCCTTCCGCGGGATTGACAAGATGAAGCGAGATGAGAATGGAGCAGTGCCGGTATACAAGCACGGGGGAAACGAGCTCAGCCAACGCGGACCCTCTCTAATACCAAAGTAGTGGGGAAAATTATAAATTGACTGACTGTGCTTGTAATGCCGGGAAGCTTGGAAAGCTGTTGAATACAGGTATAGAGCAGGCGTGGATAACTTAACCAAATGTGCGCGGTAGTGACGTCTTTATTTGATATAGGTTATCGAAACTTAGTCAATAATGTTATTTGTCGTAGTAAGACATTGGCAAATGCTCTTTAATTCACGGCACAGTTTATAATGTTACTGCGAAAAAAAAAAATNGACGTCTTTATTTGATATAGGTTATCGAAACTTTGTCAATAATGTTATCTGTCGTAGTAAGACATTGGCAAATGCTCTTTAATTCACGGCACAGTTTATAATGTTACTGCGAAAAAAAAAATCTTTCTGTTTTTTTTTTCAATAATGTTAGTTATTAATTAACGTTATTAGGCAGGACCAAGGAAAAGTTCATTTTAAAATTTATTTTCAATATATACGGTTTCCGCAAAAACCTATAATGTTATGCTACTTTCAGTGTNTTCTGTTTTTTTTTTCAATAATGTTAGTTATTAATTAACGTTATTAGGCAGGACCAAAGAAAAGTTCATTTTAAAATTTATTTTCAATATATACGGTTTCCGCAAAAACCTATAATGTTATGCTACTTTCAGTGTGTTACTTATGTGATAACTTTTTTTCGGTGGACCAGTTATAACAGTATTTAGAACATTTCGTTACAGTCTATACCGTTTCCGTAAAAACCAACAGTGTTTTGTTACTTTATGTGTGTTACTGATTCAGCAACTTTTTTCGCCGTATCCTATATTAATGTAGTTAAAATGTTCTATTTCACTATTTACCGTTTCCACAAAAACAGGAGTTTTGTTATGTCAGTTATGTTATTTATCGAATAACTTCATTCGCCGGATCCTATATGAAGATACTTGGAATATTTTTGTTTCTCTCTGTATTGTTTTCGCGAAAATGAAAATATGTGTTGATTTAATTGATGTTGCCGATCATAAAACATAATTAATATAATCCTCTATAATTGGTTATTCTAAAGTTACAGAGAGCGTTTGAGTCGGTTGATAACGTTATTCAATAATATCAGACTGTATACAAGGAATGCCATGCTGTAGTTACAACTATTACAGATCACTTTGGAAATTACGTAGCTCCCTTAACGTTGCTGTAATATAGCTTATAGATACGGGTATACATGACTATACAACATGGTCACAATAACTCCTGCCCTTTTTAAATAAATATCCTTTATATGGATGACTGTGGCATTTTTTATACAATCCACTGTATGTACGGTATTGCATCACCGCTTTCTCTCCGCTTGTGGCAGCTGAGTCAGGAAAAGACAGTGTAATTGAACTGGTGCCGCGGTGGTGCAGCGGCTAGAACACTCGCCTCCCACCAAGACGAACCGGGTTCGATTTTTGGCGGTATCGCTCCTGGATTTTCGAAAGTAGGAATCATGTCGGACGATGTATCTAATCGGTGGGTTTTCTTGGGAAGTTCTCGTTTGCTCCGCCCATGCATTCCAGCGCGGCTCCATGCCAACTTGCTTCACCCTCGATGGCTCTCAAGACGCAGATGTCAACAGCAGCCCAAACCTCTCCGCTGAAATTCAACGGGACATGGAAATAACGTATCTTAGGAAAAATGTCATTCTTATGTCGCTGAAATGGAAATGGGGGAAATACTTTCTTTTGAAAGTGAATTCATAAATATAATATGTCACTTTATTATTCCTAGAATTCAGTTTTATAAAAATATCTATGTTTCACATAGTTAAATTAACTGTTCTGTGATTTTCGTAAAAAAAAAAAAACAGTTGAATATTTTTTTATTATAAACAGCATCATAATTTATATGAAAAAGGAAAAATCTAAGGAAATTTAATTTTACTATATTCCATTGTTATTAATACAGTTGAGAGAATTGATTATAGAAGCCCACAAAACAGAAGTTTTATTATCATTTGGAGTAGCCTTTGGGTTTACTGACAGTTTGGCATCTGCTTTTGACGGTGTTGACTGGTACCTCACACCTTTCACGACTGATGGTATAGCATTATTCAGTCATTAATATTTTTTGCTCTTGTTTCGAAGAAATATGTTTGCTGTGTGCTCGAGACTTCAGAAGTGCCCATAAATGTTAAATGGGGATGAGGTTGGGTCACCGAGGAGAATCTTTCATTTGTTTTGGAATGTTCCAAAGTAAACATTATTTATTAAGACTAGCTGTACGGTTCGGGTCGTTTCCATATTGAAAAATGTAAGAAGGTAACATTCCTGATTTTTCTGCTCTTAGATTGACATTCTTTCTTTAGAATGTCATTATACACAAACTTGCCCATTGCACTATCAATTAACTGAATATTCTTGATCCCTTTCCCAGACATACAATCACAATCCATAACCAAACAACCTACAAGTTAAAGTGTGGAAAATATATTGGTATCAACTTCAGCTGTAAACGATTTCTTCAGATCCTGTATACACAACCCGAACTAAAGAGGTTTATTTAGTCTCTTCTGACAATTGAGTTTTACAGTGATACATTAATAAATAAATTGGGAAAAGACAATTCATTTATGTGAAAACAGAATTAGAAAATTATATGTTGGCCCAGGTTTTTAACTGATTACGACACCCCAGAAGGAAGGAAATATTTTTTACCTGATAGCTAAGAAGTATGGTATTGTTTTTGGAGTGTATCTGTGCAACTATCGCGTAGTTACCACATTTCCGCTTTCCAGCGTCGATGTATGAAAACAAAACGTGACTTACTACAAGTTGTAGCTTTAGAAATAAGTGTACCTAGGTTTTACTTTTTGCGCTTGGCTGAGGGATCTTAATCGATCACCAAAGTTAAGCAACGTTCCCAGCGCTACACATTTGGATGGGTGACCATTTAGTGGCATAACATCTGAGCGCTTCCGGGCTTCGGAGGGCACGTTAAATATTCGATCCTGGTTTTTATCGATTGATAGCACTCAGTTAAGTCATTTCAGAGGTCCTTGGGCTGTCTGATAAACTCGGACACCAGAAGAAAAACATATTTCACGTTGCCAGCCGTTGCAGAATTAGGTTTTGTTGTAATTCCACACGAACCGTACAATTTCCCGCTATAAAAAGAATCGTATGTGCTATTCCAGTACCTAAAGTACCTACAAACCAAATATTATCAAAATCCGTTCAGCTGTTATGGAGCTAAGAGGTAACAAAGACACACACACACACACACACACACATAGATTTTCACTTTTATAATATTATAGTAGGATACACATATCATGAGGATACATACTTGAGTTCTCAGATTTTACCATGGGAGCTGTTGATATAGCTTATTTTCTGTTAGGAAATACACTAGTAATTAAAACTTGATATTTTTGTAATCAGTATGGGGATAATGGACAAGAAATAATATTATTGTTATTGGTTTTCATTGTGTTTATTGTCCATAGATTTGCCTCTCCAGTTTGTTGCCTTTATCGCTTATTGGTACACGCTTAATTGACTTCTAGTTAATTTTTTAGTTATTGTCTTCTTGTCGTTAATTTTCTGGAGTTCGTTTGGTCTATTTTGTTTCTTAGTTTTGCTATTTGGCTTATTTCGGCACTTGGCACAGATAGTTTTAAATCCTTACAGAAATCATGCATTTCCATTGCAATTTGGATACTATTGAGATGTGGGCACTGGGATGGCTAATCTACTCGCTGTCGATGCCTTTGCTAGGCGTGATTTACCACGAGTGCAATATAACGTGGCCGTCGTCGCTGGGAACCCGGATGGAAGTCGCATATTATCTGTCCTGTCCCAGTTCGAAAACAGGAGCTTCAATAGGGGGTGGCGCTATAGAGTGGTGATTTTATCCAGGTTCGTGTTAATGAAATTCGTATTTGGTTCTCGCTTTCGCATAAAAAATACATCACTTGTTAAATTTAGTAACATTTAGTTGAACAATGATTTGTGTTCGTTCATTTCAACGGTTCTACAAATTCGTTTCGTACTGGCCAAAGCATCACGCATTCGAATTTTAAGCTTCGTTTCTTTCTGTGGACTGTGTATTTTATCGCGTTATTAATTCACCTGTTTAACCCATATTGTGACTAAAGGAATGAATTAAAACCCATTTGTAAATATTGTTAAATGAGATTCAAGTGAGGGAGAAAGAAGAATAAGGATTTACTTTAAGCAGAAAGTTTCAAGAACCAAGTTTGTCAATTCAATTTTATTTTGAAATTGCAATATTTAATCCATTCTATGAAGGTGATAAAAATAATGACACTGAAATCAATGTGCCCATGATCTTGGGACTTTGAATTTGGCATACGCATAACTTAGTCTCTCGGAAAACCTATTGAAATTAGGTGGGGGGGGGGGAGATGAAGAGTGTACCTGATGACGAAGTTCTTAGAGTACTTCTCACTTGATATAAATATTAACACTTAAAATATGCGTTGGCGTAAGTACCAAGCATATCTACCCTGTATTCCTGAATAGCTAATCTCCTCTTATCAACATTTTCTATACCCGAATATAATAAATTCATTTGAAGAAATATTTTATCGAGCTTTGTTAGGACAGTAAGGTAATGCATCTTATTACGGGCACTATTACGACTAACTTGCTCTACGTATTTCAAGATAATAATTTGTGGTTTTAACAGAACTTCTAAATAGTTTATACTGGCTGTTAAAATTGCATCACTAAATGAGAGACACGCATGTTTAGCTAAAACGATCTAAAATCTGTAAGCTGGTACACGCAAGATGAAATGGGCTTGAGCTGTACAAATGTCTTTTCCTTTCTTTTCTTTTTTTTGCGATGATAATTTTTCTTATGTTGAACTTTGTACGCGCTTTTAATAAGTAATTGTGTCATTTCCCTGTAACACCTGTTGTTCCAAACACAATACTACCACCTCCCTCTTTTCTCTAAGGGAAGGTCCTATGTGACTACTCAGTGAGGCAACAGGCTCGTGTAGCGAGGAGACGGGAGTGACGGTTCGACATTCCTGAGCACTGAGTCGATAACCAAGTGTTAGCATACACACGCAGATCTATATTGCAGTTAACGCAAATCTCAAGGTTCGCCGTTTTGTTTTAAGAGCTATAAAAATAGTACTACAATTTGCTTTGTTAACAATACGATGAGTTATATTTTGTGACGGGTTTGCGATCGAAGTAAAACATCGTAAACAATTGTACGAACATTACAAGGTTCTTACAAAGTAGGTACAACTTCTGAATACGAAGCAAGAATATCTCGCCCTTGAATGACTACAGCCCTGTCCGAATAGTATAAACGTAGAAATCGCTTGGGCATTGAACACGGCCATCTTTGAATGACTAGGGGTCGCTGTTTGGTGTGGCTAGTGATAAGTTACTCTCACCACGACATTCATGTTTAATTCCCGACGAAGTCACTTCCGATTTTTGCAATTGGGAAACATGGCGGAAGTTATGTTGGTTGATCGGCTACATCGAGCTACCACAAATTGCCCCCCCCCCCCCNCTCTGTCTCAATCTCACTTAATCCATCGGGAGAGTATAATACAGAATAACTGTAACGTATAAAGATAAACAACTAGAGTACACGGATCAATATTTTACTAATTATTATTGCAGGTACATATTTGGTAGTTACAGTATACTTTAATTTTGCTAGCAGAGAAATGGCAAAGTATGTATTTTCACGCGAAGGAGACATACAAACTGACTGAAGATAGAAGTGTAGTAGGTGCTTTCAAAAGGGCCCAGTTTACCGTGAATGACCTCTAAGAACCTTCCAAATCTCTCAACTTTCAACCTGCAATGCTGTTTCTCCATATTTTGCCAGCAGGCGACCATGCCGAGAAAAAAAATGTAGTATTATATTCTCAGATGACAACACAGAATCTGCATGTGATTGTACAAGTTAAGATACCTTGTTAAGTTATTAAATATGAAATCTCTGAAATGCCCTCGAAAAACAAGGTATTGAACATACGACCAAGAATTTGATAAACGTGTAAGTATTTTGTAGGCTGCGACGCCGATTTGCAATTTTACTTCACGTAACATACGTTTTTGTTGTGTGCATCTATTTAAATAAATGTGAATAAAAATCGGTTTCACACACTTTAGCTTACTATATAGAAATAGCGTTAAGTACATCAAATCTCAGTTCTGTGTTAAGTTTGCTCGCCGTTTATTAAGGATGGTTGAAACACCTGCTTACTTTCTTCTATCATTGTTTTGCTTATACTTCTGCCACAAATAATAATTTAAACAGTATTTGGTTCGTTATTGTAGACGAGCACATATTGTACACATATATCATACCATGGAACCAACACAACTTTTCAATTACTGCAATTTGTGGTATGGGATTTTCCTCTCTCGTGGCTAACCCAGAAACATTCTTGTATGCTTTCTTACCAGAGAGATTAATGAACTTCAAACGAATAGTATCAAAATTATTGCAATACCCTGCATTCATAAACTTAGTATTTTATTTTCGATAACTGTCAACCCGAATTCTGAAGATTCCCGATAATTTTAAGTTTCTTTAGCGGGATATTTGGGCAGTTCAAGCAAGGCACAGTACGTCACATTTTGCTTTCGATAAAAAAACGTACAGTGATTTTCTGTGGAAAAGGACAGCTGAATGTTGTTTTATGCAGGTCGACGTATAGTTATAAAATTCTCCATGCAAGTTATAGTGGGTAATAATAAAGAAACACGAATAACATTTTGATATTTTACTAGCATTGAAAATGAACTGAATATCGACGCACTGCTACAACGTTAATCGTTTCATGTTCTGTAACATATGATGTAGAAAACGTCTTTATATCAAATTATGAAACAACGATAAAAAGCAATGCTAAAAATGTTTGGCAGTTTTTATACTGTTTCCGGCCAGAAATAAATTTATTATGAGAAAAAGCAATGAATTATTTTGTTGATAGAGCAATGCAATGACATTCCGATTGTATAAAAACGGTTTATTTAATAAAATACAAAAAAAAAAAAAAGGATATAGTGCGAATAAGACGTTATTCGAAAGACGTTTCGGTTTCACATACAATTTAAGTTTACAAATCATCTTGCTTCCGAACCAATATGTTTATTAATATTTAACTGTGGCGTGGGAATAATTATGTTATAACACTGAAATCATAGTGTAGATAATATTCACAGTGAATTAACACGTCATCCATTACGACTGTTTAGTTTTGTGTGGAATGCAATAATTCAGCTGTGCAATTCGCTCACGTAGAGAGACTACGTAAATAAACTGATGTGCTGTCATGCTTTCAGACAGTCAACAGAGCTCAAGGTCCGGTCCCAGTGCATGCGCATTGGTTAGATACCGCAAGCCAAGTTGGCCATGCAGAGATAGCAGCGTGCATGTCCATGAGGAACCATTGCAGGACCAAATGTCACACTACCGTGTTGATAGCGTGGAGTACGGTCACGTTCAGTTGTTCGCTAAGGTCTCTCAGACTCAGCAACAGTGTTAAATAGCTTAGAAATATTAAGCATACAAAAATTATTTTCCGTTTCTGTTTCAGTCACGAATATGTAGCAATATTGCACATTATACAGCATGGCCCGCCTAATGTGGACACACACAAAATTTCANTTTCAGTCACGAATATGTAGCAATATTGCACATTATACAGCATGGCCCGCCTAATGTGGACACACACAAAATTTCCGGAAATGTTGGAGATCACGAAATGTGGTTTTCGCTAAATGAAATCACGCACAGGAGCAAGAAATTTGCCGCAAAGTGACTATTCGTAGCACGTGTAAGGACATGAATAATTAAACCACCAATGATTTTTCCCCTGGAAAAATACATTTATTTCAATGTCATCTGAAAGTACATGCAAAGAGGAATTCAGTTATATAGCATATGCAATGGAAATTAACACAGTAAGAACGAGAAATAATGTTCAAATATTATTAAGTTAGGTGGGCCGATAGCAAGGGGCAATGGACCTGTACTCACGGCTGTAAGCAAGCAACACGCGCCGTGACTCATCCCGGTGGGACCACTTCCTAATAGCAGCGTAGCGCTTACCTTAATGGGGCAAGGGGCACGGGATGCGATATTGGACAAAGGATATCACCGCAGCGGAGGGAAGGCAGGCAATGTGAGTGCAAGTCTGATATCTAAACATTACATTCTATTCAGGTACCACCGTAATTAAGGAGATTTCTTTCGTAGCAATCTACAGCACTGAGTAACTTGTGAGTACAGATGCACAACAAAAATAGGACAAACCAACCTAAGGGAAAATGCAATCGTATCCGCATGCATAGTACAAAATAGCGTAGTTATGATTGGAACGCTGCACATAAGTTCTTTTCACAGCATTTGCTCGATGTGTTTACCATCGACAGCAATGCATATTTGTAAACGCGTATGCAGCGAGAGAGCAGCAGCTTGAAGTTTTTCTGTCGTAATACCTCTGCAAGCTGCCACAATGCGCTCCTGGATGTCTTCTGAAGTCGTAGGTTACTGTGTTGTACGCCATATCTTTCAGTGCCCCCCACAGGAAAGAATCGAGAGGTGTGAGGTTGAGGAGTGAGCTGGCCATCTTTTAACACCACCACGCCCTAACCACCGATTTGNGAGGAGTGAGCTGGCCATCTTTTAACACCACCACGCCCTAACCACCGATTTGGAAATGTTCCATTTAATACTTGTGTGGCCACCAAAGCAAAATGCGCAGGACAACCATCATGCTGAAACCACATATCACGGAATGTGTCGAGAGGTATGTCTTCCCGAGGTCCTGGTAAGTTCTCTCTTGAGGATATGGGCGTACGTACAGCCGGTCATTGTCCCTTGAATTAAGTATGGCCCTATGACATAGTCTCCAACCGCAAGTTATTTCAACAAAATACGCTTATTAAATTTCAAAATATTTCGCTAAAATGCAAACAGTATTTACAAAATACGAAATATTTTTGCAGTATTTTGAGAAAGGTTCTCGTCAGAAAAATATTTTATAATGACCACAAAAATGGTTTCCCGTGTTTCATTGTACAACAAAAAAATGCCAGGTTTATAATCAGAATCAGCAAGCTTAAAAATCTTTAATAACAGCACTTACGAAATGACCAAATATGCGCCATGCTACGATTACGTTTACGCCTTAACGAAGCGCGGGGCTGGTGATAAAAGTGTCGCAAACTCCACCAGCGCAGTGTTTTTTTTTTTGCGGCCCGACGACAGTGCGTCATTTTGTATCCGGTCAGCACCTTAGTCCGGGGGGTGGGAATTTCCTCGGCATTAATTTGTCTTACACCGCTGACAAATAACTCCCTCGCCCCCGCAACGTCCCCCCTTCCGCGATTCCATTCCAGCCCGGTAGTTACTTCCACCGGCACGGAGGACAGCTGGGCCGAAGTCCGCCATACAGCACACGAGTCATTTCTGCCGCCCAGCCGCCTCCAATTCCGTCGAAGCTATCTCCCATCCCCTAACGCCCCCTCCCCCTCACCATTCCCTTGTACAGTTTCTACCAAAATTTGAAGACCACCCAGCGAGAAACTTTAATTTAATATTACAAAAAAATTTTACATACCAGTGGCGTGTGGCGAACTGTTGCAAGGTAAGCAGCCGTTATCTCCTTGCTGTAGCCATTTGCTTGCTAGTGGTGCACACTTCAACCAGTAAAACTTAGCTCGGCAGATGGCACCACAGGACGTGCGTAATGGGCCCGTTGCTTCTCGCTTGAGAGTGGTCGGAATGCAGTCTGTTTCTCCAGGCAACACGGTGGTTACTGGCTCCTGCCGCGTGCACCGAGAATGTACAGCAATGAACAATCACTAGCTTACTTTGCAATAGTTCACCACACGCCTCTGTTACAAACGTACCACATAACACACTATTTAACTGTAACCGCTAGTGTTCTACCGGCTGGGTGGGAACTCACGAATAAGGAATGCGGTATATAATTATATGAAGAAATGCAACGCGATAATACATTGTGGTGAAATTGCTTTAGAGGCATAGTTTGTGAGACAATCAACGTGAAATGTGATGGAAGAATTGTAATGCTATTACACACACACACACACACACTCACTTTACAGACCTTTACAAACATTCACAATAAGTGTTCAAAGTTGACTCCGCGCATCGCTAGACGTCAGGTCAGACCACAGAAGGAAGTCCAGTGGAGAGAGGTCTGGTGACCGCGGTGGCCATGCCACGGCTGTTTGCCAATACTGAGCCCAACTGCTTTCTTTCACCTTGACACTGCCTCGTCACCTACGTCACAGCGTTCCCACATCACCACACTCGTCCCGTTAACNCTGCTTTCTTTCACCTTGACACTGCCTCGTCACCTACGTCACAGCGTTCCCACATCACCACACTCGTCCCGTTAACACACTTGCTCCTACTCGTTCCACACATGTCATGTCGGTTTCCTCAGAAACTAAGGCTCAAATGCAATTTCACCTAAAGGTACTTTCACCTTACTTTTTTCCGTAGAATCGTATGTCACGTTCCTTATTCGCNCTCAAATGCAATTTCACCTAAAGGTACTTTCACCTTACTTTTTTCCGTAGAATCGTATGTCACGTTCCTTATTCGCATGCTCCCACGCACCCGGTAAAAAGGTTTTGAGTAATCAATGACATCCTGTAGCTTTAAAACCTATCTTTATTCTTGTAGACATACTGCAGTTGCAGTTCGTTACGTTTCTGTGTATAGTAGAGAAGGTAAAATACATCATAATTCTTAATTCACCCACTCGTTCTGTATACGTGCATTGCATAACGTGCTTAAGGAAGTGCAGCAAGTAGCATTTGTTGTTGGATTTTGTTATAGAAAAGTAAATATTTTTATTGTTTTTTTTTTAATGGTTTATATAACTTTAATGAAGAACCGAGATATTTAAAGTTATTTGAATGAAAATATTTTACTTTACAAACATAGCAGTAAAAAAAATAGTCCAAGTGCATTACCTTAAACTTTTAAGATCAAAATCGCAATGTGTGAAAATGGCTGGTGGTCTTAGATTTTTGGTATAAACTGTACCACTCCGCCTGCGGATCTCATCGGCTGGTTTCACTGCCAGACTCGTGTTACTCGGCAGCGGTCGGCCCGACGACCAAGGTAAAAGATCAACACTNCATCGGCTGGTTTCACTGCCAGACTCGTGTTACTCGGCAGCGGTCGGCCCGACGACCAAGGTAAAAGATCAACACTTTTAAAAATATTTCCACACAATTTACGGAAAAGCGCCGGTAAAATAATTTCTCCAGAACTCTCCGTAAACTTACGGAAGCACTGATTTTCCAATAACAGAATTTCTGTGACTGTCACAGAACTATCAGTGAATGCACGGAACCTCTCGGTATTTTTGTACTTACAGTCAAAAAGAAAAGATAACGAAATTAAAAACTTTAATTTTCATTACGCAGGTGTTTACTGTGTTAGAAAAGATCAATCCCGGATTTTCTCACTTGGAAATCACTGTAAAGTGAGCACATCTGATAGCCCTGCTTCAGATATATTTTTCTCCTCACTTTGTATCTTTCTGTTACATATAAAACTAGATTTTTTTTGTGACTTTGTACACGTGGAATTAGTGTTTTCGTTACAATATTTATTTTATTTTCTACGTATGTCTTTAAAATAGAATACATATTTTAAAATACAAAGTGAAATGAAATACAAGTCTTAAAACAAAATAATTTTTGCTGATAAGTTTGGATTTGTTATTTGTAATCGACCGTGTCAACATGTAAGTTATGCTTGTCACAATACTTATTTGTAAACAATGTTCGTTACCATTATAGAGGGTGGCACCAAAACAACCACGCTGAAGGGTGAGCTTACACTCGAGCATACCACGTAAAACTGACCGTGGGAGAAACAGTCTTGCCACAAGTCAACTCCTGTGAATCCGAGAGTTTGCTCCTGCGATACATTTATCATCATCGGGAATTGCACTTTGAGGGAAAACTGCAGTCTCTCGAATTAAAATGGGAGGTCATTGGGAATCAATGGAATACGCGACATAAACACTGTTTCTCCCTAATCGTATTTAGTTAACCTGTTCAGTCCCGGATTAATTTAAGATAACAAATATGGCAATCTTTAAATATTTTGATTAGTACTGTACTCGTGTCGAGCGTGCTTCTCATAAACAATCGACAACGTACCACGTCTTCGTTGCTCTCAGATTTTACCATCCACATGCGAGAGGTGTTGAAACTTCAACCAATCAGATTCCGCACAAGAAAGACGCTTAAAACACAGGCCACTGCTNACACCAAAACAACCACGCTGAGGGGCGAGCTTACACGCGAGCATACCACGTAAAACTGACCATGGGAGAAACAGTCTTGCCACAAGTCAACTCCTGTGAATCCGAGAGTTTGCTCCTGCGATACATTTATCATCATCGGGAATTGCACTTTGAGGGAAAACTGCAGTCTCTCGAATTAAAATGGGAAGTCATTGGGAATCAATGGAATACGCGACATAAACACTGTTTCTCCCTAATCGTATTTAGTTAACCTGTTCAGTCCCGGATTAATTTAAGATAACAAATATGGCAATCTTTAAATATTTTGATTAGTACTGTACTCGTGTCGAGCGTGCTTCTCATAAACAATCGACAACGTACCACGTCTTCGTTGCTCTCAGATTTTACCATCCACATGCGAGAGGTGTTGAAACTTCAACCAATCAGATTCCGCACAAGAAAGACGCTTAAAAAACAGGCCACTGCTGCCTTCTTGTGTACAGTGCCGATCATAAATATCCTTCAAATTCAACACCTCCTCAGCCATGGACATGGTGACTCAGAGTGTTATAATATCGGCCTCGACTAGATTGCAATGCAGAGCTCTGACTTGCAGCCTATTGCCATTACAGAGCATCGGTGGCTTCAAATGACCATCTAATATTTTTTCCTCCATAAAAATTTTGCAACCCTGTTTTACTCCTATAGGGTTTAATATTTTAAAATTTCGTATTTAGTGGCTGCCTGCATTACACGATGCATGTTTCCTCCAAATGTCGTGTTTCTAGTACCAAGGGTTGAGACCTGGTGTCAATATGTCAGTCAGTCAGGTTTTCCTTTTATATATATAGATTTACATTGCCATGACCCTAATTACTCTTCCAGGCGTCAGCCAAGTAAACACGTGAAAATGTTAGGAACATAAATGTGTACTAGTGTGCCAATTCCTACTCTAATTAGTATAATACAGAAAACCACCAACGTGATTTGCCATAAATTTAGGCCTAAATATCGCACTAGCAATGTAAGTTAAAGGGTTGGAAATATTGTACTTGACTGCAAGCCGGCATTCCAGGGTGCACGATTGCAGATATGTAGTTAACGGACAGTAAATATTTTTCAAAAGTTTATTTCAAAAGTGCTTCTTTTACCGTGAACAGCCTATAATATAAAGCAACAATTTGTGAACAATGTCAAAATGACGTGTAATCTGCCATGTGTGTACATATGGAAGTTTTTAAAAACGTTGTGTATTGGGAAACGTGTAGGTACCACATTGCTAACTAACAAAGCGTGTTACCCGTGCGTGTTTATCAGTTGTTATGACGTAATATAAATGTGTATGTTAAAGTAGGGTTACCTGTGCACATTCCCACAGTTCGAAGAGATAACGTCAGGAAACAACTGACTGCTGTACAGAGATTTTAATGGTCACAAATTTCACAGAGATCCAACGTATAGGGAACATCGTTTCGCTTGTACTTCGTACTACTCTTAGAGTTGTATATTTTTAAGTGTAAACAAATAGGTTACTGTAATGTACATATGTACAATCAATAACATTAAAATTCATAATATATCAAGCCGGCAGTCTACCCCCACAACTCCCCTCCCTCCTCCTCGGACAAACTAACGACAAGCTATCAACCCGCTGGCGAACCTGATGACTCTCGTGTGGCGAGACGAGTGCAACCTTGAAATAAGTGGCGCCTGACAGCGGTAGACGAGTCATGATGTAGCTTCAACGCGCCTGTGGCTAACAACCCACACATGCGAAATAAAATCATATTATTTGCTGCAATACATACCTTTCCCTTTATATATATACATATATATATACATATATGGTGGTCCTCCTAACGTGGACACGCCCAAAATTTCCGGAACGGTTGTAGATCACGAAATGCGGTTTTCGCTCAATGAAATTACGAACGGAGGGAAGTAATTTGCCGTAAAGCGACTTTTTTAAACACCTGTATGGACAGAAATAATTAAACCACATATAAATTTTCCCCCGGAAACCTACACTCATTTCAATGAAATCTGAAATCACATGCAAAGAGAAATGTAGTGATATAGCATATGCAATATAAATAAACACAGAATTGTCAGGACATAGTGTAAAAATATGATTTAAGTTAGGTGTGCCAGTAACATGGGGCAGTGGACCTCTTCGCATAGATATAAGCAAGCAACACGCGCCGTGACTCATCCTGGTGGGACCGCTTCCTTATAGCAGCGTAAAGGTTATCATAATGGGGTAAGGGACACTGAATGCGATATTGGACAAATGAAAGAACCGCAACGGAGGGAAGGCGGGCATTGTGAGTGCAAGAAAAATCAATAAATTACATTTCATTCGGATACCAACGAAATTCAGGCGATATGTATCCTAGTAATTAACTGTACTGAGTAACTAGTGCGTACAGATGCACAGCAAAAATATAACAAACTAACCTAAGGAGAAACGCAGTCACATCCGCATGCATAGTACAAAAGAGCACAGTTACGATTGGAAAATCTCCCATTAGGTCTTTTCACAGTATCTGCTCGATGTGATTACCATCGACAGCAATACACTTCTTTAAACTCACATGTAGCCAGGGACGAGCAGCCTGAAGTGTTTCTGGCGTAATGCATCTGCAAGCTGTTGCATGGCGTTCCATGTATGTCTTCTGGCATCGTAGTGTTTTGAATTAGCTGTTAAGCCATTCATACGTGAAAATGTCTAAGGACATAGCTCAATAATTAGTCATGATTCGGTAGAGCACAACAGTATAATATGAGGTTTATTACACATAAGGATTTTACAATAACTATTTTAATTACTATTAATCGGGGGAGCTTGAAATTGAATANATGAGGTTTATTACACATAAGGATTTTACAATAACTATTTTAATTACTATTAATCGGGGGAGCTTGAAATTGAATACCAAGATGCTAATTAATTATATTAAGTGTTATTTTCTTCATGCCATTACTATTACTGTCTAATTGGAAAGTCGTCACCTAGTCCATGTTGCCGGAGGCTGATTCTAGGAGGCGGTTAACGACGGCCGGACACACCCAGCTTCCATGGTCTTCTCTCTGGTCGGGTCGACGACAAAAGACGCCGCTCCCGGTGTTACGCTGGCCTATATCGGTTGCATTCTTTAATATTTTCGGTCTCGTTCACTGGCCAGTGGAGGGGATTTCTGCAACTGTCTTTCGCAAGGTGTTGTGGCAATCACGCTCGTGCCCTGGTTTAATGTTTGAAGATGTGACCAGGCAAGCCATTCAGCTAAGGCCTGATCGCATCATAACAGTAGGAACCGTTTAGTACACCCTGTCTTTCATTGTTCCCCACAGGAAACAAAAATCGAGAGGTGTGAGGTTGAGGAGTGAGCTGGCCATCTTTCAACACCACCACGCCCTAACCACCGATTTGGAAATGTTCCATTTAATACTTGTGTGGCCACCCAAGCAAAATGTGCAGGACAACCATCATGCTGAAACCACATATCACGGCATGTGTCGAGAGGTATGTCTTCCAGTGATGCTGGTAAGTTCTCTCTTGAGGATATGGGCGTACGTACAGCCGGTCATTGTCCCTTGAATTAGGTTTTGCCCTATGACATAGTCTCCAACGATTCTGCACAACACATTCACTTTCCACTGTCGCTGGTGGTCCACGTGCCGGACCCAACGCGGACTCTCCGTCGCCCAGTACTGCTTATTTCATTTATTTATGCGCCCATCGTTTCTGAAGTTCGCTTTGTCAGTAAATAGTATCTTCTTCAGAAAATAGTTGTCACGACTTACATACATCAGAACAAACCTACAATACTGAACACGCTGCTGTAAATCACCTTTATGCATTGTCTGATGAAGAACCACGTGATAAGGATGAAATTTCCGTTTGCGCAGTATCCGTAACACACTTTTTTTACTTATTCCTTCGAACCTATGGGAGTTTGCATCGATNGAAATTTCCGTTTGCGCAGTATCCGTAACACACTTTTTTTACTTATTCCTTCGAACCTATGGGAGTTTGCATCGATACGTGCATGCTGATGCGTCTCGCTCGTAGCAGTATTTTGTCGCAGTCATGTTGTGGAATTCCAATCACCTTGTGAGAAGAGACATGTGCCCATTTTTCATATGGCTTGCTGTGAGATGGGCGTCCGATTAGGATACCTTTCACCATACATTTGGACGGCTTGCTTGGCATTTCTACCATACTCACCATAATTAAGTTGAGCATCCAAAGCATGTTTGCCATATACCAAATTTTGGCTTCATCTATATAAACTACGTAAAACATTTTTGCATCATTTGAGTTTTTTGTATTGGGAAAGGCTTAGGCAAAGAATATGGTACTGAATAAATTGCTGTACACACTGTAAAATACGTTTATAAAGCACTTCGTGACCACACACAGCTCACAGCACCCGGAATCACCTTGGCATGTCAGTGGTATATTCTTGAAGCAGTCTTGTCATATCGTCAGTACCAGGTACAGCCTCCCAGTGCAGTGACAATGTTGCGTACACATCGCGGCATGCTGCAAATGAAGCTGTCTAGCATTTCTTGAGGGATGAGGTCCCACTACTCGTTAGCTGCCTTAGTTAATTCTTTGAGCTTTACAGGTGTGTTTGGAAGATTGGAAATCGCACATTTTATAATCCCCGTGAATGTTCTAGGAGATATAGTCTATTCAGGGTAAAGTGAGCTATTTTTAAAGCCCTCTCATTTCGAACAATAGCCAATGAATGTATTTTATTTGGGCATGAGAGATAAACTTCCAAGTGCGGTGTAATATACACACTGTGGTTATTACTTACATGACAACATTTAATTAAAAAGGTGGTTTTAAGATAAATAACGGCTGAAAGGGAAAAGTAACTAGGGCCTCAAAAGTGGTCACTTTACCGTGAGTAGCCTATACATATCGGGTGACCCAGCTGGCAAAGTAATTTGTGTGATGGATGCTTCCTGGAAACGTTTTACACGATCTGAGCTCTGGGTGGACGAGCATTTTCGTCTATTAGAGTGAACTGGTCACCTATGTAGGCGAGAAAAGCCTCCACAACAGGCGCTCAAGAACATCTTCTACATATGGCTTGCCTGTTAGGGTGTTGTTGATGTGCACGAGCGGCGTACATCTACCAAGCATTATTCCTGCTGATAACATACACTATCACCACTATATTGATGGACGTCAAGAGCCTACCACTGCCTCGGTGTTGGTCCACGGGTATGCCACATCCTCACAGACTATTAATCAGGATGCAGACTTAACACGGGTCTCGTCTGTGAACATGACATGCCTCCATGAAGCAAGCTTCCAGTCGAAGCGTGCACACCCCCAGGCCAATCGCTCAGTTCGGTGAAGATGTGGTAGAAATGTACACCNGTGAACTGGTCACCTATGTAGGCGAGAAAAGCCTCCACAACAGGCGCTCAAGAACATCTTCTACATATGGCTTGCATGTTAGGGTGTTGTTGATGTGCACGAGCGGCGTACATCTACCAAGCATTATTCCTGCTGATAACATACACTATCACCACTATATTGATGGACGTCAAGAGCCTACCACTGCCTCGATGTTGGTCCACGGGTATGCCACATCCTCACAGACCATGAATCAGGATGCAGACTTACAAGGGTCTCGTCTGTGAACATGACATGCCTCCATGAGGCAAGCTTCCAGTCGAAGCGTGCACACCCCCAGGCAAATCGCTCAGTTCGGTGAAGATGTGGTAGAAATGTACACCNGCAAGCTTCCAGTCGAAGCGTGCACACCCCCAGGCAAATCGCTCAGTTCGGTGAAGATGTGGTAGAAATGTACACCTCGTGGGCTTATAGGCACGTCTGTGATCCTGATGAAGCCAGTTCCGCGGAGTCTGCATTGATGCCTGCGCTCCAGTCGTTTGACGAAGATCTAGCCGGCCACAGATCAGCTGCTGTGGAAAATGGTCGTCTCTTGGCGACGACCACTGCAAATCTAGCCTGCGCTTCTATAGTGGCACGAGGGCGAACACTACGATGTGCATCCGCCACAGAATATGTTTACGAGTACCATTCTCGCACACAACTGACATCAGTTTGGTTGAATCCGAGCAGGACAGCCAACTTCATGTGTGAATGTCCCACCTCCAACAGAGTTACAATTTCGCGATCACTGGAGCATTGTCAGCGGTTTGCGATCCATATCTGATTGCTTCAGATGCTTTGGTAGCAATGCCAGGCATCGGCAGTTCGNAGCATTGTCAGCGGTTTGCGATCCATATCTGATTGCTTCAGATGCTTTGGTAGCAATGCCAGGCATCGGCAGTTCGACACAGTAGCAAACTTACGGTTTAAAATTATAGCACTGCTGCCATGTTTGGCAGTGAAAGATAACAATGCCGGGTGCTACACTGCTGGAGAATGGAGTGCATTCCAGATATAACANTGCCATGTTTGGCAGTGAAAGATAACAATGCCGGGTGCTACACTGCTGGAGAATGGAGTGCATTCCAGATATAACATGACTGACGGGTGTTAAATGTTGATGACACAAAGTGGTGAAAAACAATTTTTGTGCAGTGTATTAATGGCAATGATAAACTTGCCAAGTGATTACAAAAGTTCAGCATTATCTTTTGTGATGACGATGATCTAAGAAATTTTTTATTTGGCAACATAACATTTAGAAAGTTCTGTTAGGTATAAAAAACTGTAATAGACAAAAGAATGTTTTAAAATATTTTATATAAAGCAACAATTTTTTATTATGAGCAAAACAAGCTGAAGGAATTTTTTCTTGGCTCTTAAGATAATTAGTGTTGCCGTAGAACAAAGATGTATAAAGAAAAAATAATTACCAGAAACTTAAGTTTCTTTAACTTNAAGATAATTAGTGTTGCCGTAGAACAAAGATGTATAAAGAAAAAATAATTACCAGAAACTTAAGTTTCTTTAACTTTCCCTTTAAATTTAGGACAGATTTTTTTTAGTGTAAAGAAAACAGCATCAAGGAAATGCCGTTCTGTGTAACACAGAAAGCTGTAAGCGAATTTTTTTAACATTGTGGCAATGATTAACACCTTCGAGAAGATCGAGGATTTTTCCACGTTTCGATGGCTTATTAAGGTCATATGGGAGTGCGACAGNTGATTAACACCTTCGAGAAGATCGAGGATTTTTCCACGTTTCGATGGCTTATTAAGGTCATATGGGAGTGCGACAGTGCAGAATAACACAGAAAGGATTAGCGCGTGTATAAATACTGCCTTTACCGCGCTGAAGTTAGTATTTATAGTGTGTAGGTGTGAAGGTGACCGCCGAGTGTTACTGTAATCTTGCTGAGCGACAGTGGTTATTGTCAGTACAGAGGCAGCGACTTGTGTGTGCAAAGCAACTGCGGGGTTATCATCGTGTTGCTCCTAGACGTGTGCTGTGGCGTTGAAGTCGACGTGGGAGGAGTTCACGAGAGACTGATACGATTGGTGCACTGTGATTATAGCACAGTGCTGGAACATAACGAATTTTATTATTTGAGTAATTCAGGATTTAAGATATTATTTAATGTATTTAGCATACGCAGGAGAGTAACTTAGTAGGCGATAATATATTTTGGGAGACATAGCTGTTTATATATTTGTAGAATAATTAAATATTATTTTCAATAACTGAAGGTTTCAGTCCTTCACGAACCTGGCCGCGCCTTCACATGTAAAAGTAATAAGAATTTCAGTCCAGTAAACATTGACAAAGTGCTGAATTTTTCACCAAGTAAATCTTCTCTGGTGAATTCTAACTTACATTATAGGTCCGCGTACCATCAGCTGTTTTTCGCTTCCGAGTCCGAGAAGCGCGGGAGTGATAAGGACGACACTGCCACGCACATCAAGCGCGCCATCGCCGCTACGCGCAGGGCTCTGAACAGGCGTGCAGCGCTCTCGTCGGGCTGTGTGTATCTACGGGACTTCTGTAGCAAATTTCAGTGCAGGACCCTCGAGTACTTTTGTAGGTATTAGACCCGAATATTTTGAAATACAGCGTTTTGAAAAAAGCNTTTCAGTGCAGGACCCTCGAGTACTTTTGTAGGTATTAGACCCGAATATTTTGAAATACAGCGTTTTGAAAAAAGCCGTTTTAGCTACGTTGGGAGTCCTCCGAAATGATGTTTCTAATGTGCATGACGTCTTGAAAGAAATGGGTAAGCATAGCCTGATGTGTGCTATTTTCGTGGAGCAGCACATCAGGCGCACGTTTAATAGCTTCGAAGAAAAAGGAAGCCGGATTTGGAGAACACTGCTACGCAGTTGAAGCGCCAGATAGGCGTTCCCCTTAACAAAATATGTTGAAAACAGTATCGCTTGAATTTCACGTACGGCGTGGCTCAGCATACTGGAACCGTGTCTGTCAGGAGATCCCCCATACAGGGCGCATATAATGAGCGACCACACATCTCCGGTACTGTCCCGGAAAGACAAAGGGGGAGGATAGCTCTCTGGCTGGACCGCGGACGTGATTAAACCTCCTGTTCTACGATAAAACGTTCTGTATAAGCTACGATGGAAACATCTACGTGACCGNCCGCGGACGTGATTAAACCTCCTGTTCTACTATAAAACGTTCTGTATAAGCTACGATGGAAACATCTACGTGACCTGCATGGAAGCATGTATGGACGTTTCACGTGGACCTGTCACACGATACTTGTTGCCACGAATACGTGTAATTTATTTNGCATGGAAGCATGTATGGACGTTTCACGTGGACCTGTCACACGATACTTGTTGCCACGAATACGTGTAATTTATTTCCCCCCATTTCACTTCTTTAACTATTATTGCTGAATGGGCATCAGTCACAGCTTCTACTTTTAAGAAGCCTAAATTATAATAATCATAACGCAAATAATTACCATAATTTTGAAATAGAAATGTTGTAGCATCAACAAAATAAACTTTTGGTTTTTTATTGTATTTTATTTACTATTCATTAAACTTTTGTTTGATAGCCTTTATCTCAGTTTCTCAAAACCAAATAGGCCTAAACGGAAAATGCCGGTAGAAGTGCACCACCTCCACACTTTCCCAGAACGGTTAACATTTCCACCTGCAGGACACCTTCCACTGAAGATTGAACACGGCTTATTACCAAAACGTCTACGGAAACGGCCAGCAGTCGACCGAACCTTGAAGCGAACAATTCATACCATCGGTCGAAAAGATTCTTCCTAAGAAAGTTCCATCCCGGCACATGGACTTGAAAGGCTAAGGGTTTCGGTACTGGATAGTGTAAGACACAGCAGAGTCCATGGGTATATTAGAGCGATTATGTCTTTGGTTAACAACAGGATTAGTGTTAAGAGCGCTGCGTAGAGGCAACGGTTCTCAATTTCTTGTTCATGATGGCCAAGCTACACTCAATCACAGTTATGAAGGCAACATTATGACATTCCGGCGAAAGTAGTGACAGTGTTTCCTTTTCGCCTATTTATCCCTCTGCCATCAGCTGTTGCGTCAAGTAACAGCTGTGGTGTTTATTTACATCCCCAGTAGTAAAGTTGGCTATATGTGGAGCCGGAACATATACATGAATACAACATTATCACAAAGTAATATGACAACAAAAAAAGAATACCTCGAAAATGTAACGAAATATTTAAGCGCTCGTCAGATAATCACGGCTACTAAATCAGAATATGCCAGAAGGTACCGTGAGTGTAATATTTTTTAACATTAAGCTTATTGGTTGATGGTTGGGGACGAGTTGGTAAACATACTGTTGGTAATAATTTGTATGCATTTTTCTTATGTGTAAAGTTGTAAAACCGACATTTAAATTTAAACTGTGTAACATACATTCTCATAGTAAACAATGCCTCTTTCTTGTATTTTANTTCTCATAGTAAACAATGCCTCTTTCTTGTATTTTATAAACAACTAATATTTTTCCAGAACGGAGATCATTTCTCTTTAAAACGGATTTAATTGGTTATTTGTAGGGTTAAGAACACGACTGTGGGTAATTGGAGCATAATGTTATGTTGGGCCAACATCCTGCAACCAACATCATTCTAACTTTGACGTTACTGTATTTCCAATGAAATAAAACTATAACTTCGTATTTTTTCTAAAAATAAATTTTTTAAAACATTAAATCTATGTTTTTATAAAAAATTTACATTGTTGGTTATATTTTGATTACTTGAAAACCTACTGTCAGCATTTTGTATTTATACATTCGTTGAGCCAACACATAACAACCATCAACGAGTCACTAATATTAAACATCGTTTTAAATGTCATAATTATTCATATTTGCAAAATATTAAGTTTTTGCAACAGTAAATTTACTTTAAAATTCTATTGAGGTTCCAAAAATAAAGTGACTTTGCAGATTTCGAGGGCTACGTACATTCGATTATCGATTGTTTAAATTGCTATGTTGGTACACATGTCCCCAACATATGTTGACATTATCAGCCATTTTGCATTGTTAGTTTGTTTCTGACAGATATAAAGGTTAGACGTGTTTTGGTGTGCTTGGCGATTTTTTGCTATCACAAACAATGGATCAAAGAATCTGTATTAACAACACCGTAATCATGCCTCAGCCACCGTATTCACCGGTCGTGGCCCCCTGCGACTTGTTCCTGTTCCCAAAACTGAAGAGACCCATGAAAGGACAGAGGTTTGCCACGATTGAGGAGATAAAGACCTGGGAGAATTCAATGCCATACCAAATTGCGCATATCATAAGTGCTTCGAGGATTGGCAAAAAGCGCCGGCACGAGTGTATTATATCTGAGAAGGGTTACTTTGAAGGGGACAAAATAGATATTGGTGAATACATAAATATTTATCGAGACAAAGGCACAAAATAACAAGTCACCTTATTTTTTGAACACACGTCGTTTATGTGTTCAGAATATGGTTTGAACATAAGAGTTAATGATGGGTACTTTTTGTTGTACTAGGTCAACATTGCATTACAAACATTACGTCCACACATTATATTATTAATATGTTTTAATTTATTTTACAGTGACCGTAATTTTATACACTGCATACTTTGACTAAGCAAAAGGCTTAGAAATATGCTCCATACTGGAAAGTATGCAGGTCATAACAACGACTTAATCAGTTAACTTAACATGGGACGAAAGATAAGTACAATTTAATGGCAGAAAAACGCTACTTATTAATACATTAAAGAATGTAATATAATACAGTGAACTGAATTCGTAGGCAATACTTCATGTTACTTCACCACTTATCCAGAATTGAAATGGTGAAGTATATAGTGNATAAACAACTAATATTTTTCCAGAACGGAGATCATTTCTCTTTAAAACGGATTTAATTGGTTATTTGTAGGGTTAGGGTTAAGAACACGACTGCGGGTAATTGGAGCATAATGTTATGTTGGGCCAACATCCTGCAACCAACATCATTCTAACTTTGACGTTACTGTATTTCCAATGAAATAAAACTATAACTTCGTATTTTTTCTAAAAATAAATTTTTTAAAACATTAAATCTATGTTTTTATATAAAATTTACATTGTTGGTTATATTTTGATTACTTGAAAACCTACTGTAAGCATTTTGTATTTATACATTCGTTGAGCCAACACATAACAACCATCAACGAGTCACTAATATTAAACATCGTTTTAAATGTCATAATTATTCATATTTGCAAAATATTAAGTTTTTGCAACTGTAAATTTACTTTAAAATTCTATTGAGGTTCCAAAAATAAAGTGACTTTGAAGATTTCGAGGGCTACGTACATTCGATTATCGATTGTTTAAATTGCTATGTTGGTACACATGTCCCCAACATATGTTGACATTATCAGCCATTTTGCATTGTTAGTTTGTTTCTGACAGATATAAAGGTTAGACGTGTTTTGGTGTGCTTGGCGATTTTTTGCTATCACAAACAATGGATCAAAGAATCTGTATTAACAACACCGTAATCATGCCTCAGCCACCGTATTCACCGGTCGTGGCCCCCTGCGACTTGTTCCTGTTCCCAAAACTGAAGAGACCCATGAAAGGACAGAGGTTTGCCACGATTGAGGAGATAAAGACCTGGGAGAATTCAATGCCATACGAAATTGCGCATATCATAAGTGCTTCGAGGATTGGCAAAAAGCGCCGGCACGAGTGTATTATATCTGAGAAGGGTTACTTTGAAGGGGACAAAATAGATATTGGTGAATACGTAAATATTTATCGAGACAAAGGCACAAAATAACAAGTCACCTTATTTTTTGAACACACGTCGTTTATGTGTTCAGAATATGGTTTGAACATAAGAGTTAATGATGGGTACTTTTTGTTGTACTAGGTCAACATTGCATTACAAACATTACGTCCACACATTATATTATTAATATGTTTTAATTTATTTTACAGTGACCGTAATTTTATACACTGCATACTTTGACTAAGCAAAAGGCTTAGAAATATGCTTCATACTGGAAAGTATGCAGGTCATAACAACGACTTAATCAGTTAACTTAACATGGGACGATAGATAAGTACAATTTAAAGGCAGAAAAACGCTACTTATTAATACATTAAAGAATGTAATATAATATAGTGAACTGAATTCGTAGGCAATACTTCATGTTACTTCACCACTTATCCAGAATTGAAATGGTGAAGTATATAGTGAACTGAACTGATAACACGAATGACGTGGGTTTGTGCCCGTCTCCCGCTGATAAGAAGCTCGTAATGTTGATTGTAGGGGAGAGTATTGGCTGTTTAGATAAAAAAAATAGCCAATCATTAAGTGTAGGAAATACTTCAATTGTCATATAATGGTTAAATTTTATTTTGAATATCACTAGCCAATGTTGGAAAAACGTTGTTTATGGGTTAGCTATTTGCATGTATTAACGTGTCTTGCTAACACAATACCAATGTTGTAGAACATAAGTAAGCCTGTGGTTGGTTAGTGGTTGGATATTGGTAGGCCTACAGTAACCCAAAGTTGTACTATCGTAAGCCAGCATGTCATTTTGTCTGATGTTCAGCGAACGTTATTTTTCCATCGTTGGACCATCAACCAAGCTGAGGTTGGATTAACCAAAAAAAACTATACGGGATGCTGTCATCAGCAGACTCTTTTGTCATTGTCCTAATAAACCAATATCAGTGTTTATAGATTAAGTTTTGCCTAAAAAATTACTAGGTTATAATTAAAAACAGGAAAGCATGCATAACATAAATCATTTGTCAGGAAACTGCAATGTGTAAGTCTAACAGTATAAAAGAATAAGTTTAATTGTAGGTACAACTCAAAATGTTTGTGCAAGCATGCTANCATTTGTCAGGAAACGGCAATGTGTAAGTCTAACAGTATAAAAGAATAAGTTTAATTGTAGGTACAACTCAAAATGTTTGTGCAAGCATGCTATAAAACAAAATGTTATTATAATGCAAGGCATTTCATACCATTCTTGCAGTGTCCTGTTATTTTGCATACTTTTACAGAAATTATTTTCCGAGAAAATACTTGCTCAATGCTGTAACCCGTAAGTTATAATATTGTGACATTTCCAGCACTGGAGGATTTAGATGTCACACTTTCATTTTCAGCAGGAAAACACATTTGTAACATAAAACAGTGTAGCACAGTTTATCGTACTATCTTTAACAAGCGTACCATCTTTAACTAGCAGTTTGGAAGTTACCATATATGTAAAGCCTGGATTTATTAGGAATTCGGGAAAATTTCCCGACAGCAAATTTTCGTTCTGAACATTACAGAATTTCGCAATTTAAAGTTTCGTCTGTTCCTCATAGAGGAGACATCGGATTCCTTAAAGTTTGCTCACGCAAAGAGGATATTAATACACTAACCGTGGTAAGGAGAGCGCGCTCATGACAGTTAACCCCGTTAATATATGTATGATGTGTTTTNTAACCCCGTTAATATATGTATGATGTGTTTTAAAAACGATTCCAGCGCAAAACAAGGCATGGTTGTAATACATAACATTGATTTTCGCCTTGTTGAAGCAGAAGTGGGAGGGGAAGCAGAGAGAGAAAATGGCGTGCCGGCTGAGAANATAACATTGATTTTCGCCTTGTTGAAGCAGAAGTGGGAGGGGAAGCAGAGAGAGAAAATGGCGTGCCGGCTGAGAAATGCCAGTTATTAAAGACCGAGCTAGCAGAATCGCTGTATGTGGAGATACATTACTTAAAAAATATGTATATTTTGCGAAAAGTATAAAACTCTGGGTATTCGTTCATATATGTATTTGTATTTTACCCATGAAAAACTAGTAATATCGTGGGAGGACATGGCTTAATAATAGCACTGGCCAACATATCGCATACAGTCGGCCCAAAAATATTATTTGATCCTTTTTAAAAGTAAATTTTTCGCCTCATATTTGCTCGAAGCTAATCGGTTTAAATTATATTGTGTCAAATTATTTCATAAATATTTTCAAAATACCTTTCAACAGATCTGCGGTGCCTTACAGTTAATATGTAGTATCCACGTGGCAACTTAGGATTTTCAAAATTACAATGAGAAGAGAGGAACGAAGCAAAATAATCACACATGGTTTAACTAAAATATCAGCTTTTTAGTGACCAAGCTAAATAAAATATATTAATTATTTATCTTAGAGTTTTTTCCTGTCAGCTTATTTGTCAGTGACTCTGTGTGGGGCCACAGATCTTGAAATACCCAACTTAATATACATTTAATTCATTCGCGCAGTAGCTGATACAAGACGTTGTACACGGCACGCTGCTACTTTAGTTTGTGTCATGTTACAACACACACTGACTGTCATAATCTTGCCTTCGTAGATGAGACGGAGTTCAGCTGACCGCTTAACCTCGAGCCTCTTGGCAGTGCTGTTAATTGTGCAATTAATAGTTTTCCACCCATTTAGTTCTAATGTCCACACCTCTTGACGTGGGGCCCAATAGAGTATCACAACCGTTTTCCTTCTCATCGTTTTCCTTTCAAATAATATTACGAGAATACTTCTTCGGATGCTCTCTCAACACTATTCTCCTTATAAATAAAGGAAAATACAACCGTACTATCTAACCACAAAATGAAAAACTTGAAAACAATGTCGTCTACTTCCCCATACTGGCAACTGCTATATTACCAATATTACAAATGCATTCTCGCTACCACATTTAGTGCATATACAATTACTATCTAAATGAAAAACTTTTTATTAATTTATTATTTGAATTTATATATATTTTTTTGGTTTTATGTTATTTTAATATTTAGTTTTAATATGTCGGTTTACGAGAAATATTTGAAATTATTGCACGAAATTGTCAAATCCAAACCGTTATCTTGGTATTCCGTGTACGAATAAACATAACAAAAAGACTAAATCAAAATGTGCGCCAGGTCGCTGAAAGGAAATATCGGCGATACCGTTTAACCGCAGCCACGATCGTATCGGAAACAGCCGAGCGAAGCGAAACGATTTGCTCCACGCGAGTCAGATGCATGGCGCGAATTAACGAACGAGACGAATTAACCGCGTCCAGACTACAGGTTTCACGTTCGCTACGAAAAAAATTTGCTATCTATAAATGCGCGCGTGCGTGGAGCANTATAGTTTCCTTCCCTCGCCGCTGGTCCCTTTATGAGCGCTGCAGTCGTCACGTGGGGTGGGCGGCTTTAACGTAATAACGTTATGAATTCATAATTAGGCGTGTTGATTCACCGGCGAATGGACCCTCGCAAACCAGTCTATGCGCGCAACCCTTCCCCCCTTCACAATCGGCCCGTCCGTTCCCCGCCCGTCTATTAGCAACTGTTTAAATTGCGCGCAATTTACATATCGGCCTGGCGGGCGTAATAATTAGTTTAATAATATATTCGTCGGCCAGCCGACTGAGCGGAAATCTTGTTTGGGGGGTGTCGGCGGTCTCATTAACGACTGATCCCCGCATTCCTCCCACTAGAAGCGGCGACGGCATCGCAGTTAAGGGGCCAGAACACGTGACATTTGTGCTAGACACAGTGGTTAGGCTACCACTAGAAAGAGGTCGCAGATAACAGGGACGTATTTTGAGCCTAAAAATTTTAGGAGCAACTGCGATATTTATTTTGCTCATTTAAGTCTTCTCTTCATGCCGGTGTGCTAATTTTCCTTTATTATTTAATGTGTATTTATTACAACCACAGTGGCCGCTCGTATCTATGCAAAACATCATTTAGATGCACTACTTAGGCCAGCGGGATACGTTCATACAGTTTCATTTGGCCCTTGACGTCGAGGTCTTGAGAGCCGATGAGGGTGAAGTGAGGTGAGTATGGAGCAGCGCCGGAACGAAACAGCGAGGAAACGGGATATTTCCGAGAAAACCCTACAACCAGTGGCATCGTCCGGCATGATTCCCACTTGCGAACAGAAGGTAAAGATTTCGCTTCTCTTCTTAAAATGTTTACCAGTGACTTATTTGTTGGTTTTAGACTTACGTTACAAATATTTACAATGAATGTTAATTATTAAACCTTTGAATACGTAAGTTCCAAACAAAGAAAACATTTAATATTTTTGTAATTAATTTCTATTGTTAAACGTAACTAAATGAAATTGTAACACGAGGGTGGTTTGCAAATTTTTATATATTTTATTTTTTGAAAGACTGAAAGAAAGTCTTCAAACTGGATATTAAGGTATCATTTTTAACAAACATTAAATGATAATATTAATGTGCATAAAGGGACGCTACACAAATTTTTATAGGAATATTGTGAAACCGCTTGAACTGAACAAGAGGAAATTAATAGGTTTTAACTGCTGTTAAATAACCTTTTGATAGTAAAAAAAATTATTTGTTATGGTGGTTTTTTTGCGGCTCTTATGAAGTCGATTTACTAATGTTTTGACAACCGTTGGTACGCTTAGAAAACGGAAATTTTATTATGAAACTTGTTAATCAACAACTTTGAAAACTAATATTAAAAAAGAAAAATTACTACATATAAATTAGTGCAATTTATGTTAACATTTGACTTGATTTTCAACAGTTATTTTAGTAGCGGCTTATGGTAACAATATAAATTTCTGAGCAAATCTATAAACAAGTATAAGAATTTTTGCAGTGTTTTAAGTGGACAAGTTAAATTTTCGAACAACTGTATGAATAAGCAAGTTTTAATGCAGAGGTCTCGAGAACAGGTTTGTCTTGTTTTATACATACAAGGGCAAGAGTTGTTGCGATATAAATGTTTATAATTTCACAGTGGCACATTACAGATGCAGCGATCCTGCCTGTTAAGCCCGCGAAACAATAAATGTTGACATAACTTGGAAGGGTCAAAATCCGGTACAATGGAGGAATATGTAGGGCATACAAAGATGCACAGCTACCCGTGTCTGCAGTCAGAGGCGCATTTCGACCTATGTATCTATTTTATGCTATTGCACTTGATGCTATTGCACAATTAACCAACCGATGAATATATAAACCACGGTAAAATTTCAAAATATTGTTATTTCCATGAGTGAAGTGTGTGAAAACCGACGTCTTTCGGTCATAGAAGTATCCAATTGTTGGACTTGGAGAGTTATAGAAAGTTATTCAGTCACCTCGGTTCTCTATATATATATATACGTTACTAGTCTTCCTGCACTGCGTTCAGCTACCACAAACAAATTTTTTTACCTATTGCTTCCTTAGAGGTTAGAAAAAAACTGCAGAATTTACCGTTATGTTAAAAAATTCTATACATAATAATTTTTCACAAAGTATTTAGAACATTTTTATATTTATTTGATAATCCAAAATGTTACTTGCTGAAACACTAATATAGCTTTCTAATACAATTACTGACTACGTTATTTACACATGTCTTAAAATATATATTTTTTTTCTTGTTACACTTAAAGCCGCCTTTTAAAATTAGTTGGCTAATCGAGGAAAAAAGGGGGAAGAGAGAAGTACAAACTTATTTAAACATTAATTCAACACGTGAATACGGTACGCACGTCCATACCTGATCTTGAATTTGAACTCAGTAACCTTCGTCCTATAGCTTAATGTTTCAACCAAATAGGCCACGGCAGATTGCCGAAATTCGTGCGTTTCAAAACATGTCACCGAACCACAGTAAACATTGATGAAATTTTTATGTAATGCAAATGTAAAGTCTTATCGAAATCTGTTAAGGAAGGGCCGAACCGAGTAAGGTGTGACCAGAGGAGAGCAGGCGAATAAATAATTATTATAACTTTAATGAGCCAATCCTTCAATGGAATGAGTGAGGTTTGCTTCACTAATGTGGGCAGGAACATTAATTTAAAAATTTTTATTTATCATGCCATCTTAGGTAATCATATATCTGAAATAGAAGCAAAATTTATACCGTGTTTTGTGTTTTGAAAACATTTTAAAACTAAAAATTTTTGGTTTTTTTAAATTTTATTTTCCTTGTTTTATTTTGTCCTGTATTTTGACTCAAAGCGAGTATATTTTTACTAAATGGAGGAATTTAAAACTAGGTTGAAGCACTGGAAACAAGCTATTAGTTTTGTAACGTTGGACGCTGCAGATACACAGCTATACGTTAAATTGCCAGTGCTAGCTCAGAGGTGAAACACGAGACTCAGTAAAATGGACGCCAATTACATAGGAAATAAAGTCAAGTTCCGGAGTATTTGTTATATACTTTTATTTATTCTTGAAGTGACACATTTCACAGTCGAAGTTCATTATATGCAGAATACGAAACTTTCACAGATAACTATATATGAGCAGAACAGAGCCACAGTCATTTACGGATTATTACTTTTCTTACTAACTAACTGGCCCCAAAAAATATGAAATGCGGCCACCTCCCACACCGGCGGATAAATAAAATAGCAAAATCTAGTTGCGTGTGTAGGGGTTGCCGTCACGCCCGACGCGGCCTAGGCGAGCATTGTACGACGACTGCTTCCGACGACTGCTCGATATCAACTGACTTCCAGCCCTGAAGGGCGCCTGACCTGAAGTGACCTCGCACTGCTGTCTGACCTGAAGTGACTTGAGGCACTGCTTGAAGGGCGACAGACACACGTGTATTTGTGCTGCCTATCACCCCGCTCTCCCCAGATAACGGCTTGGCCACACACGCTCTCACCATGTATCGAAACTAACATGTTAACGAAACTTCGTTGTATAAAACTAAAACTGCGCCGTCAACATGCAGATAAACGAACTTCTCGTACAACAAAACTTGTCGACGCAGTCTGAAAGTTTCTAAATAATGCTGACGCTTAACAAAAACGGAAAACGACGACTTTCGAAACGAAACGACAACCGGACGCCTGATAAACGTAAAACAGCACACATCTGCCCGATAAACAAACTATCACGGGAAACGAACCACCACGGCTTTAATTTTGAATACCCTATAAAAATATTATTAACCCTAGCAAATCTTAAGAAAAACGAACGAAAGTGAATCACGTGTCCCGAAAATTAAGAATTCTCCGTCGTGACAGTTTTTAGCAAATATTTACTAAAGTGAATGTAGGTGGATTCTAGAATGTGTAACAGTTGATGTAAACTTTCTTGATTAAAGTATAGTTCCTTTTTTAAATGCTGCTTGACCATTTAAATAATTATTGTGTTTCATATTCGCCTCTAAGAAACAGATTACAATGTTCACGACCACATTTATCTACACATATTATAAAACTCAACGTCTCTCTGTCTGTCTGTTAGTGCGCTTATCATTCGAGAACCACGTATCTGATTTACGTATTTTCTTTAAATTCATAGCTATGTTTTCTGGCCAGGTTTAAGTGTATATGTTGTTACGTAAAGTAACATAAGGAATAAGCAGTGCCGATAATAGTGAATCAAGTCGGAAAAAAAGCCGCCGCCAGCGTGCCCTCTTGCAATACGCTGTCTAAACCGTTAAAGATGGAACAATATCACGTAGTAAATAATTGTGTATAACAAAAGGAACTTAAAGAAACTCCGCGGTAGCATATGTCTCTATAACAGAGAAATGCTAATAAGCATTTTTACTATTTAATTCACAAGCAACATTCAATGACGGAGTTTTTAACCTTGCACTCATTGAAATTGAAAAGCAAGTGCAGACATTATCAGGAAAAAGTATAAAAATCATGGACTTTATTTAAAAAAAACGTAAACAATAATTTTATAGTCTACGCGAGCGGAGCCGCGGGCACAGCTAGCATTTGCATAAGTAATCCGTTCAAAACCATCAAAAAATAAACTAATAATAAGAATAATGAGCAACGTTTCATGTATTTCGTCTGATATTTATCCTCAAAACCACACAAACTTTTACGATTACATGGAAGTTCACAAAATTGAAAATAAAACCAGTGGAACAATTAAATGAATATTCAAAAAAGTTTAGGGCGCCAACAAAACGAGGAAATTGAATACATTAGAATATCATCAATTTCAAACGCTGTGTGCCAAATAAAATGAGTCAGTTGTTTCACATGCATAACTTGATCTGTTCTCGTATTTGTATTTTAATATATGGGTCTACAAGCGCACAAATTCAGTATTTAAAATAATAAATATTTTACTTCATTAGTGCGTCTCTGGTAAAGAAAATGTTTTAATCAATTTAAATCGTAATCTTTACTAGATATATATTTTTTTCCTGTTTGTATACACACAGTACGCTGCCTACGATTTTAAGATAATAAACTTGGCATACTTTCATTGACGCACGTTCAAGTTTTGTTTATTTTAAAAACCACTACCATCTGCTATTCCTAGCAAAATAAACGTTTGTGCAAGTGGTGTGCTAGATAAATTAAGAAAAAACGTGATATTGTTCCTATGTAGCTCAGGGCAACGAATACACACGGAAATGCCGCTATGATGCAGCTGTCTCGATTTGAAAGCCGTGCATTCCTGAATCCTAGCGTGGCTCTACTTTTATTTTATCAGAATGCTCAGTAATGTAATGTAGGTAAATTTTTATCGATACTGTAGGCTACAATGTGTTATAAATTGAATATTAATGTAGGTTTATATTTTTATAACAATTTATAAATATGTTAAAGGGCGAACTGTGTGTAAGAGACAGGCGTGATACATTTTTTAATGAAAGGAGAGAGATTAATTGTAGTTATATATAACAAATCGTTAGACATATGTTTACAATAATTATAATGGTTTACTCGGGACAATTTTTACATGTATTATACCAGAAGAGCTTAAAATATATAACAAGTGTGACACGCTTCATGACTTAATTAGCGATCATGAAGTCTCACCCTGTCTTGATGCCAAAAGCCTTCGGCACGTGCATTCTCTGGTCTTCTTTTGGAGCATCTTCTTAGGATGGCGTCACGGCGAGTACTGAGACAGCGCGAGGTGTTACGGCTCCCTATAACATCGAGATTTCGCGCAGTCGTGTCCTGGTTCTTAGTCTGGTGGAGGGGATTCTGGCTGTTTCTCATAACAAGAGGTTTGAGTAATGCAGCCCTGATTACTGATATTTTATGCCAACTGGCCTGGTAAAAATCGTATGTGCGATGGTGTGTTCAGGTAGGCTGTCGAACTGCCATGACATAAAAATAAAGTTTTGAATGCCACTATCAGAAGATTAGTAGCGGCTGATAGTTTGCGGCAAATAAAAAGCTGTTTGCAGTAGAATATACCTACTTCTGAAAAAAAAACCATGATGGAAGTGATTGAGAATGGCCAAATTGGCGCAATATATTACTAGAGAGCAGCATATGAAGTGATCGTAAGCGCAGTGCTCGGGAAGACTGTAAAGTTGAAGTGGGACAGTTACAGAACACAGATGTAACCAGTAGAGCATCGGGAGGAGGGAGTCGCTGCAAGAGCATCACTGCACTATGGAGGTCGTTGGACATTATTGGCATGCCAGGACGGGGAAGGCGAACCCCTCGTATATGAGTTGGTACGGTGTCTAATACTGGGACCACGGGACGTTGTATGATCATACCTGAGGATTGCTGAACATGTTGGACGAGAAGGGTCAGAAGAGCGTCAATGGTGGCACCGTTGTTCAGAGGAAACTGCACATACACGTAAACCAGGTTCCGAAAGTCAGCGACGAAGGGATGCACGCCAAGATCGGCGCATAGCACGAGCGGCCATAGCAGATCGTGCGGCGACCACAAAGCAGACTAGACGTAATAATGCCCGCTAAGGAGTGTCTGTTAAGAACATCTGAAATCGTTTGCATTAGGCCATTAGCCAGAGTTCCCCTCACATCACAGCATCGAGCCACCCGCCTCCGGTGGCGTCAAGAAAAGAGCACCTGGAGGGAAGAATGACGAAGCACTGTGTTCAGTAACGAGTCCCGGCTTTGCTTTGGGGCTGAAAATGGTCGAGTGCGTATTGGGCGTCGACCTGGTTAGTGGCATCTTCCACAGTGCAATGGCAGCAACACTCGGGATCAACTCCTGGGATAAGGGTTTGGGGAGCCATATCATATAATGGCCGTTTGCCTCTGGTGTTACTATAGGGAACATTTATAAGTGCATGGTACAGCCAGACCGTCATCCAACCCGTTCTGCTACCAGTTTTACAAGGGCAGGGGGGTGCGCTATTTCAGCAGGACTATGCCCGTTCACATTCCGCTCGTGCAACCCAGCGTACTCTTCAAGGTGTTCGTCAACTTCGCTGGCTAGCTCGATCACCAGATCTTTCCCCCTATTGAGCATGTGCAGGACCGGGTTGGACGTCATTTGGCCCGAACTCTTGCATCATTGACTACTCTTACCCAGCTGAGCCACCGAGTGCAATGTGCGTGGAACTCCATTTAGCAGGACAATATTCTTCACCTCTATGATCGTTTACCTGCAAGAATGTCTGCCTGCATTGCTGCTCGAGGAGGCCACACTACGCAATGAACTATCTCTTAGCCCACCCCTGTAGACATTTTCTTGCGGATATCCTTGTGGCAGTGATCATGTGTATATATATTACCTGTACGCTATGTGGATCAACTTTGGATCTCTTGTAAAGCGTACGTTACTGTGTTATTGTTTTAATTTATTTTATTTTCCAGTAGTGCATATGAGCCAAGGTCTAATTCTATTGATAAAATTTCATACTTGTCTCACTTTCGAGGTGGACGAAGTTTCGATAACGAAGGCTCCTCTAAGAATGGCTTTTCCCAAATGATGTTGCATTTCCGTCTGGGGCAAATTTTTTTGTTGTTCTTTCATGAACATTCCCATTTCTCGCTTAACACAATAAAACTCTAAGTAGTCTTATTGCAAAGGAAAAATAATCAATTTCACGTATTAATATTTTTAAGCATATAAATGAAAACTCTTTTACTGTCTCTGGTTAGTCAAAACTTCCCATGTAATGAGAGCAGATAAATTATATATGTATACTACTGTTCACATTTAAAAGGGCGAGAGACATAAATTAATGCAAACCACAGTAATAAAAACCTGTAGATTTCTGGCAGCCATTACTGCAAATCTACGAAAGGGCAATACCAGACCGGAATTCTGACTGTTTGGTGAAAAATATGTATGCCTTAGTGATGCATACATGCCCAGCTATTTCCCACGTTATGCATTTTGTACATTTTTTTGCTACGTACACTACCACGCCAAAATAATGCAACACTCTGGTAAAATATTTAATCAAGGAGTTGGAAAAATATATATTACTTTGGATTGCTGTTTTTAGATTTTTCTATGCTGTCTCTTAAAGTTATCTATAATTCAGTTAACGTGTTAAGAATTTATTAAAGCCCGCACGCTTTTAGTTAAATTCGATCAAATATAACACTTAAACCAACATGACTCGTTAAAAAACTTTCCAATGATTGTGAAAAAAAGCAAATACAACAAACAATGTGTGACATATTTAATTAAAGTACAGCAAAGACTATGAGAAAGCATAAGATACTCAAAAATAAATTTGGATGATAAAGCTTCGAAACTCTCTGTCATGTCCATTATCCGCAAAATTTTACTAGCCAGATACTACGGGAAAATGATTGACTGAATGTGTTTAGTAAAATTAGGATTTAGAATACATGTCTTCGGTTTATAATGTCATCGGATGAAGGCATGAATTTATATAATCTCTTTTAAATAACAAATCCTAGCAGCTTTTGAGAGCGATTAAAAATTATTCATTTCATGAAACAACCTCCTCTCATGAATAAGTTTATGGCTTTGCGCCATTAGACGTTTTGACTTACTTCATGCAACACATTTCCGGTTGTGTCAGGTATCACGACTATTGAGCAACATACATACCGCTCATACTTTGTGGTATGATTTCTCATTGGTTTTCTGTAAGAAGTATTTCGTAAAAGTATATAGAAATTAAATTTTCAATTTCTGTTACTCAGTTAGTTATGTATAACCAACTATGAGAAGGAACAATTTTAATGTCTAAACAGTAATAGCTCATCGCCAGGGCATAGATAGCTCTCTGTGACGCAAGGATAGAGATTAGTCATCTAATCTGCCTTCTACTCCGGTCATTGTTAAATACACTGAAGAACAAAAAAAAAACTGGTGTACGCGTGCGTATACAAATAACAGAGGTATGGAACCAATCAGAGTAACGCGATGCGGTCGGCAGCTAGATCGGTTACTGCTGCTACAATGGCAGGTTATCAAGACTTAAGCGAGTTTTAACGTGGTGTTATAGTCGGCGCACGAGAGATGGTACATAGTATCTCCGAGGTAGCGATAACATTTGGATGTTCGCGTACGACCATTTCAAGAGTGTACTGTGAATATCGGGAATCCGGTAAAACATCAAATCTTTGACATCACTGCGGCCGGAAAAAGATCATGAAACAACAGGACAAACGACGACTGACGAGAATCATTAAACGTGAGAGACGTGTAACCCTTTCGTAAATTGGCGCAGATTGTATTTGTGGACTGCCCTGCAGGATTCATGGTGTGAATTGCCTCCTCCATACCTTCAGACATTAGTTGAGTCGATGCCACGTCGTCTTGCGGCACTTCTGCGTGCGTGGGGGGCACTACATGATATTAGGCAGTTGTACCAGTTTTTTGGCTCTTCAGTGTATATAGTCTTTAATTTTGTTCAGGTGTTTCTGTTAACAAAATTTATTGAATTTATATTTTTACCACTACGAATTATTAAAGCGGAACTGCGATATGCTGTGGTAACGCATTTTACTCTCTGGTCACTTGCCAGTTTCTCGTGTTCGTTTAAAGTTATTTTGTTTATTCTCCCAAGAAGTAGTAATACTTATTTACTTTATACAAGTAAGTTGTCATTCTCTGACGTTTTGACGGTGATAGAAAGATGTAGATGCTACACTTGTAAGATTCCGTACAGACCTGGCCACTCGGAGATTCGATGATGATAATTTGGAGAAATATTGAGGTACATGCCATACCACGTCATCAAAGATCTGTAAACGTCTTCATAGGCATTTTTATTTCAAATCCACAAATTTTCTCCAAGAAAGAATTTACCTTTTTACCCGACTACAGTGAAGCCAAAATTATGGTAATATTTTTCGATTGTCTGTAAGGATTGGTATTTATTAGTTCCACTCTGGAGTCCAAATAGCTGTGCAAATTTTGACAAAAGAGGTAACGTTGGATTCGTCTTGGCAATGCAAGTGTCATAGGATACGTGACGTTAGGAAGTAATCAGTAAGGTAGAAACTAGCGGCCATATGTCGTATTCAATTTTCTTCAATCCCAGTAATATGGATATCATATGAAAACTATTGACAACAGGACTCCAAAAATATATAAACAACTAACTTTTGCCCACGACTTCGTCCAAGTGGAATTCGTGTTTCCGTTGCAAAATTCTTCAAATAGTACGTATGTCTTTAAAATAGAAAACACGTTTTAAAATGGAAAGGGAAATTAAATCCAAAAAATAAGAAAATTGTTGCTGTTAAGTTTGGATTTGTTATCGTAATCAACCTGTCAACATGTAAGTTAGGCTTTTTACAATATTTCTTTGTGAACAGTGTTCTTCACCATTATAAAGGGTGGCCCCAGAAACAACCAGGCTGAAGGGTGAGCTTACACGTGAGCACGCCACGTAAAACTGAAGAGCTTCGATGGCTTCAGATTTCTGAGCAACATAACAGTGTGCCCACACGCAGTACAAGTAGACCCGGTGAATTTAAAGTGTTCATAAATTTCACTGGGTAATGAAATGCTTCTTGTTTATTGACCACCATGTCTATTGAATTGCCCATTACTTCTCCTTCAAATTATTTCAGCAACATGTCATTTATGAACGCTTTTGGATTGTTTTTTGAGGTCAGCATGGCTCATTCGCATAGCCATTCCACAGGCTTGACCTGTAGCTGTGTGGGCCACGTCTGGATGCATTTTGCTATCAGCTCCTGAACTTATGTATCTATAGCACACAACTGGTCCGGGATAACTATCAGGCCGTCTGTTTCTGGATAATCACTGAAAATTCATCGCAGTTATTTATCACAAAATTGACCATTTGTTCACGCATGCCCATTATCATTTCTTGTGTGCCGGACATCAAAAAACAAATTGACCGAAATAGGCACGCCCCGTCCCCAAAAATTGTCAGAATGGTTTGTCGTACCAATTACTCGTTAATATTTATTATTTCAAAAATCATATTTAAAATAAAAAATATATATATATAGATATATAAATCAAAATAAATCGGATCATTAAACAGCAAAATCAGTCCAAACAAAAATGCAAACTCGAAAAAATATACCTGAGTCGATGGTGTATAGGTATCGCTTAGTTAGATTTCAGTGAAGTAAAAATAAATTAAATGACAGCCCAATTTAAAATGTACATAGCGCCATCTATCGACAGTGTATTCAATATTGATAAGTTACAATGTTACTTTAACAATTTTCTGTTACGTATGAGTAGGTTCATAGATTATATATAGGCTATAGCTTTATAAACTTAATTCTTTTCTTTCAAAGCAGTGTTACGTAGGTTTCTCCTTAATATAACCATGGCGGTGGTGAGTCCGTGCTCCACCAACCAAAGTTCCTTACATACTGTTGGTTAGTGCGCTGCCGATCTGGGCTGTGGGAGGTTCTGGGTTCGAATCCGATATAAGACATGGGTGTCAGTTTAAATTATGCCTTAGGCTGGTTGATCAGTCGTCCCCTGATAGGACTTCACACGTAAAACCAAGGGACGCTAATAAACACTTTCTAATTCATAAATATTTGCGAGTATTTTATTTATTCAAAGTTTAAAATATGAAGTATTATTGACTCAAAAGTGAATCTATATTCCTTTAAAAATGCAATATTATTCGGTCATTGCTGATATTGTTGCCAGATATAATTATTGAGAGGTATTTAGCGTCGCGTGGTCTTCTGCGGCTGAGCACGGTGGCCGCTCCTCCACCCAGTCCCTCGCTCCGGCCGGAGTAGCAGAGAAACACGGGAACCTCGCCCTTATCTGCACCTCCTCCGTGCTGACTCAACTTCTGCACGGGGCAGGAAACTCAACAGCGCTGCGGGCTCGCCTCGCGCCGTCGTAAAACGTTCCAACTAAACTCATTGTCATTCAACAACTATAAAGTCAAATAATTTTAACATTTTACTGGCAAATCACTTATATTTTCTAACAATGACGCAAATTTAGTCTGTTGCAATAATTTTTCTGGATGTGCACGGAAAAAGAAGCAAGCGAGAAACTTATTTGTTTTAAGAAATATATGTGTGATTTGTGAATGAAATGAAAAAAAAAACACTGAAGTTTATTTATTCCTCTTTTTAAGACCATGACCTCTCTTTATTGTCTAGTTACGGTGTTTAGCACTTCGAAAATATTTTAACCGTATACGAGAGCGGCAGCTACGAACTTTCTACTTTCTGTTATCTTCTCTCATTTATAAAATATTGTATCTGCATAGAGTTAAAATAATATTGCTAATTATAAGTTAACAGATCTCTAATCTATAGTAAATAATGTTATTAACAGCTAGAATCACAAAGAAGACAGAGTGAGTGTAATTTTCAGACTTGCGATAGTTTTGTCAAATAAATAAGGGCTGTTGAGAACCACATGTGTAAAAATATAGTCAGTATAAATATATTAGGTGAATATACCGATATAATACTTCTATAAGGATGCATCGAAACGTAGTTAATTAAAAAAATATGCTTTTTTAAAATAAGACATACAGATTTAAAAAATTGTATACAGCATATCCTTCGGCCGTTTTCGACAGAAAATAAAAATAACAAATTGCCAGCAAGGTACAATAGCACACAAATTTCAGTTATATTGCTATCCATGTAAATAGAGTGAGACGATTGTCTTCGTCTGTGTTCAAGAGCTCCCATTCCCTATAAAAAGTACGTCGCGTTACGTATTTTCGCCTGCCCGTTATTAAATTCAGTTGTAGACGTTTTTCCTTCCATTGGCGAATAGTTTGGAACATCTCTGGAGGACCACGATGTATGCTGAGGCATACGTAGCAGATTCGGCACCCGACGTCAAGTGGGCCTTCGAAGGAGCAGCTAGTCGACCTGCATAGTGGCCACCTCAGTGTCAGAAATCCAACTACTGAAAGTGCCCGTGTTTCTAGCCCGGCCAGACGAAAGACTGGCGTGCCTCACTACTATTGGCTATGCCTTTGTGACGTCAGCGGGGTTACCAAGAGTTGTAGGCTAAAGAGAGAAAATGCTCATGATTGAAATAAAAGACTCTGGCCGTGTAACTCTGAGAGCCCTCTATTCGGAAACTAATTTTTCCGATTGGTTAAAATTAAATGTGCCGAATTAAATGCTGAACACTTAGTTGCCAGATCTATTAAATGTGAAGTGTTGGCGAGGGCTGAGGAAAGGGATTTTTAAATAAATAGGAATGCATCCTTGGAGTTGGCGTGATTGGTTCTAATACTCTAGAGGCGTTCAACTAGGAGATAAGTATTGTAATATTCGGGTTTTTTTTTTAAATAGTTGTAAATGTAGAAGAAAGGTAGAAAACATTTAAGTGTTAGGCTTAGGCCAGAACGTTTTCAAATTGAAGTTTTGTGAAAAAAAAGAGAAATATAACTTAAATATATAAATTTTTGGGATGATTCTATGAAAATATACCAAATAAATATAATGCTGTGAGATAGTAGAAAGCATTATAAATATTTTTCATATCAGTTTTGATAGATTTTTCACAAAATATTTTATCTGTATATTTAAATGTCGCTTTTTGTAAACGATTAAAAAATATTGTATTAAAATTTTGGGCTAAAATTAGTAATATAAAAGATTCACCAAAATATTTCAATTTTTGTAATTATAATTTTTTTTAAATTTTCTATAAAATATTTTCCGTTGCAACCACAAAGGCGAACGGAATTGGCGCGCCATGCAGTAAATAAAATGCAATCACTTCCGGCAGCCTTAAATACTAAATAGCTATTTTCCCATAAGCCAAGTAGTTCAACACACTTGCACTAACAAGCAACCACTAGCGGTGCCCACGTCTCTCGAGTTTATGGTGCTCTCATGTACCTCGATTTTATGGTTTCTTATGTGCAGGCGCTCTCCGCATGGCGCGCAAGTACCATTAGCATTTATAAGCCTCTCGGCCCACATCCCAAATAACTGTTGTTTTTTGCAGCCCACAAATCAAGAGGTCGGCATCCATTACCAGCTAGAACACGTTGTTATACTGAAGGTGACCGACAGCAAATATCGAAACGTGTCGATGTTTCTTCTTTATGTAACGCCCGTGCGTCTTGCCACACTATGAACAACGCGTGCATACGTGGTGCGCTGTTCCAGGCAGCGCGCATGCAGCACGTGTTTATTGGGCGTTGTGTGTGACGCGCTTCAGGCAGCGACGTCGGTGTGTCGTATGGACCGTATCAGCGACGTATATCTCTAAGCTGCTAGTTGCAGCGCGTCGAATTTAGCGCGCGTTGTGTGCATTTCAAAGACGCCCGTGTGCCCAATCATAGAGAGTAAATAAATATTGTGTTAAAGTGTTAGCTGGATAGAAACTTCTATGACCACGAATGGACATATTTAAACTCATTTACAAAACTTGCTATAAAGGTTAGCATGTGTCCGTAATCCGGAAAACAATAAAGAACGTCATCACTCTCAAAAGAGTAAAAAGCGTTTCTGGGTAAAAAAACTTAACGGCAAAAGCATAGTAACATCTAAGGAACCATGAATATTCTCAGAAATAAGCAAAACATTTCAGTCGCAATATCACGCCTAGAATATCGTCACGACAGGCAACACAAGTGCATAGGTGACATTGTCACGTCGTCCGTATCAGCGAGAAGATCCAACTACCAAATCACCAACGTTGCAAGACATGGTACAGTTTTAAGGAACTAGTTAATTTATTTCAGCTATATTGCCCTTTTGTATTTGCTTTACTCAAAAGGCATACCACCATTAAAGTAATGAAAACAGTAATTTATTTGTTATTTTTTTATTTAGGTAAAATTTTCGATATTGCACAATGGCAGAAATTTTATAGATTCTGCCAAGAAATGCTTAAATGCCAAGAATTGCTGAAATTTCTGAGTAAAATATTCAACTATTAGTTGAGTATAGCAATTAAAACATAAAGCTCACTTGCAACATTACCACAATAAATTATATACAAGTGACGGAGTTCGTAAACACGCTGAATTTTTACTTCGCTAGGGTATGATATTTGTAACAAAATAGTAAAAATTTATTTAACAGAATTTTTTTTTCCCACGATTAATTGAAGTCGTTACTTTCAGTGGTATGTCTGAGAGGTGTCCTTGAGAGCATAAAAGAGATTATGTACCGGAGTGCACTAGATTGAATTATTCTTTAATAAAACGTTATTATGTGAACATATTTATGAATTGAAATTATGGTAATGATTTGTGCGAGCAATAACATGCATGTCATCAAAACGCGATCATTAATGCAATTTTTTTTAGTTAAGAAAGACGTTATTATAAAAATTATTGTAAGTTTCCCTCGCGCAATAACTGATAACCAAGAAATTCTATATTAGGGTAACAATGATTGAAATATTTTTGTTAATGCATTCACTTTATGGGTCACGCATTTGAGCACAAAATGCTAAAATCGAAGGAACCTCGGGACATTGTCATAAAACTATTTAAAGGTTAGCTTCCGTGTATCGTTAGATATCATGACCACTGAAAACGCCCCTGTTTTACAGTGTTCCAAAAAAGGAAGAAATATCTTTAAGATGTATCATTTCTGCAGCATACTGTAATAATTTAACAACCGTAAGTTCAATATTCCTACACTATATATCATGATTCTTTGCACATTACTCATTTGTAAGTTATGCCTTAGCGAACACATATGACCTCCTATTGTTTCGTGAGCGATTCAAATAGTCAGTCTTGGTAAGAGCGAGGATATTTGTTCTTTTCATATATTTGACTACACAGGGTAGAATTTAAGAATGTTCGTTTAAATAATTAATACGATAAACCACTATAAGATCTGAACATCGACGGAAGCCGCCAGTCTGATAACTGCAGGCAAGTGATTTGTGTAAGAACTGCCTTGGATTGGAAAGCTCAGCCTGGTGACAGCCGTAAATCGCAGTAGTTCCTGAACAAGTCCCGGGCGCAGGCCAAATGCCAAGGTTGCAGGAGGGCCTCGCCCGATCTTGCGTCGCAGAAATCAGACCGTATTTTACCGCTCAGCCGTGCTTAATATGGGTATGGATTTTGCACGGATGATATATGCACCCGTGGAAACTTGCTGCAAGTGACAGGGGAAATTGATATTACAAACCCTCCACCCAGTCAAGGACCGTTTTTTACCATCAAACTTTCACTTCGACGTTCTTGTTCAGGCAAATCTTCCCCCAGAAAAAAAAAATCCCCAAGCTAAAGCATGCAAAGCAGGAAGTTTTATTTAAAACCATTTTCGAACTAAAGCGTTCAATTTCATGGCATATAAGCTGAGAAAATATTTCAGAAATACGAACAAACTCTTTTAGCGTTTGCAAAAAATTGTTACTGCTTTTAAAAATTGTTGACTGAATTAACTGTAATAAACATTAACCTTTTAAGCAACAAAAATAAAAAAGTGTTCAGTTTTACTAAAACCTTCTATCGTACGTTCAAACAAAAACAATTGCTAAATAAACTATATTAGTTTGTAAAGAATTAAACTAACTATGTGTAGCAGCGAACGAAGTGTCTCTCAATGTTACAAAAAAACAATTTTTTATATTTTTTACTTATTAAATACAGTTTTGCCTTGTTCCTGTTATTTTGTTAATATTACTTACTCATTTTCTAGAATTTTTTGGGGTCACCGTGGTGTAGTGGTTGGACTACTCGCCTCCCACATAGGCGAACCAGGTTCCATTCCCGGTGGGATCGCTCCCTTAATTTCGCATGTGGGAATCGTGCCGGACGATGCCGTGGTCGGCGGATTTTCTCGGGGATCTCCCGTTTCCCCCGCCCTAACATTCCAGCTGTGCTCCATACTCACCTAACTTCATCCTCATCGGCTCTCATGACGTCGATGTAAGAACCGTCCAAATATCTCCGCTCAGCACTAGAATTTTTTTAACATTTTTTGTAATCACTCATGCTACATGTAACAGGGATTCACTAAATCTAAATTATCATAAGTTATGCGTCATCTAGTTGTATTTCAACTACCAATTTACGGTGTTGTGGTGGGTTGCAATCTTCATCTTGTTTTCAGAACCAGAGAACTCCGACTTATAAGATATTAATTTAAGTCACTAGAAACTTTCAAGGCATCGGAATAATGTAGGCTTAAAATTTATTCGAAAACATTCGGCAACAACTGATAATCATAAAGTTGTAGTTCCGCGGATAAATACATGTACACCATTAATAATTTACCTCTCTTATTTGCGACATTGAACATACTAATTATAAAATATTTTAAATGGATATATGTGTATTTAAATTACCAATTACAATCTAAAACAGTTGTAGTTAATGGGAGTAACATGTTAATATGACATAATTTATACGCGTTTGGAACTGTGTTCAAGAAATAATGAAATAATATCACATCTTAGTGTAAAAAAAATATTTTTAATACTGATATTATTGCATGGATTTGTATTTAAATGTTGTTAAATTTGGCTGTTTTATTCGACTATAAAAATGGAAGATAGGCTTATGAGATCAGTAGTCTGTCTGTGCGACTTTTTGTGTGCGTCTGTTGTGTGCGTCGCTCTTAAATTTTGAGCCCATTAACCTTATTTCGCAAAACTCGGTACACATATGGTACATGGTGAGTACATCAAACTTTTCCAGTTTTAGACAATCCCAGATATTTATTTTAAAACTAGCAGTCATTTTAGGGACTCTATCATAACTCGGCAACCATTTAACTGACTAAAACTAAACTTGTTTCATAGACAGTGCATCACGTAAGCATTGCAATTAAAGAGGAATGTTGTTATTAGGGAATTATGTTGGAAAATAGCACTACTTAAAAAATACAAATTCTATGTCATATCTCGGAAAATACTCAACCGATTCCCACCACATTTGGCAAGTAATTCATACTATGGTAGGTTATGGAAGCATATGCAATATGAATAGATAAACGTTTAATTTCATGTTAATATTTTAGGCCTATTCGCTAAATCTACAACAGAGTTTAACCAATTTCGACCAAATTTGGTTCGCTGTGTCTATTAAAAACATTACATACGCCAATATATTGCCTTCTTTGTCTGCCATTTGGTAGCGCTATATTAAAAATAGAGTTTTATGTCATGCCTAAGAAATAAATCCACCGTGGCAGTCCATGTAAATTCGTATGTTTTTAAGTAGGTGGCACAGATATTTTCCAAGTCGCGGCCACACAAACAGAAAAGTCATGTTTTTAATGTCATATCTCGCAAAACAATCTATCGATTATTACAAAATTTAATAGCCAAGTAGTACTATGGTAGAGTAGACAATGGAAATTAAATAATAGTCTGTGGGTCAAGCATTTAAAAATGGTGGCTATAGAAACATTTTTAACTTCATGATGTGTCTACAGAGAGTCTCTTTTCTTCATCATTTTGAAAGATATGCCATATTTCGGATACCAATCAACTGATCTCCACTAAATTTAGTTGACAAGTTATAATTCTGTAGTCCATCCAAATTTGTATGATTTACGGTGGTAGTAATTTATTTCCCTCATAATAGCCATGTAAAGATTTGATATAGGATATTATACCATATGTACTAAATCATTTCAACCAAACTTTATATGCGGCCAGTGTCTAGGCGAACATCGACTGTAATAATACATCAAGTTTTAGTCCACCATTTATGAAGATTAACCAGTTAACCAATTACCACCAAAATTTGCACACACGTAGTACTACCGTAAGTGAAATAATCTTAAAATTTTTAAGTGGCCAACGTGCTTGATTTACAAAAATAACTGGTTTGTTAATGTTTAAGGTTAGAAAACCATGTCTACGAAAAAATCAGACTGATTACAACTGAAGTTAATACTCATAACCCTACGTTCGTAATGCAGTTGGTTGCACGTCTGCTTACGCTACGGGGGTAATGGGATCGAATCCTGGATAAGTCGTGTGTGTATTTGTAATTGTGTCACTAATATTGCATACGTTTGCATATATGTAGACGTATATAGGCTCACTAGTTATATCGGAGCTTCTGGTTAATTTCACGATACAATTGTAACATTATGTTTTTTGTCTACAGCTGCAGAACATAAATACTCCACAATGTCGCCTTAGTTTTCATACCGTCGCACTCAAGGAAAAACACACATTTAGCTGAACAAAAATAATCACGAGTAAACAACGGTCCCAGTGCATGTTATTTGGTGTTACACACCTGTCCCATACATACCTACGTACATAAAATGATTTGTATATGTAAATATATATAAATACTTGAAATGTTGTAATTCGAATTATGCGCAGCATGTATGTGTGTTAGTGTCAAAGAAAAAATACATATGTAAGTGCTACATAATACGTAGCATTGGTAAACCGCTACACAAAGGAAAGTACGCATGGCGTAAGTACATAGTTACAGTGCAGGTTCGTCACCAGTATCAACCTCTTTGTTGACATGGCCAAATGCAGCATTGTTCGCTTGATCCGTTGTTGTTTGTCCATGCAACCAGTTTGGAAGACCTAACATTGAAAGAACGTCTGTAGGGAATGGCTTCCGATGCCTGTGGCTTACTTTTCGTGTTCTTGCCAACACAGGCTCTGAAGACACGAGCATCCAATGTAGAATATCCCTATTTGTGTATATACGAGACGTTTTCCTAGCATGAAATAAGCGTACGCTCTTATATAGCTCATGGCTCGCTTCCAAAACATTCTCAGACAATTTCCGTGGAGGCAATGGTAAGGACTTGATTAGTGTACTGCCATGTATTAACAGTTTGTGAACTGTGGCACTCATTTTGTACCAGCTATAAATGTCTACTAGCAGTTTTTCTGTATACAAACAGTAATCATGAAACTGTCGTACTTCACATAGTGACCTCTAGACAGTGTGCACAGTATATGCGAAAACCTTTGTATTATCCTACTGCCCAAAACTGTTATGTCAGCGACTTTACCTGGGTCGTCAAAGAATGCTTGGGCTGATTAACTACAAGACCCATATCTTCGTAGAATCTGCGAGACGAAGCTACCTGAATGAATACAATTGTAGATCGTATTTCTTAAACTACTTTATTAACTCTAGCCAAATTTTCCGCACAAAAATTGCTTTGGTAGGCCACTGTAACCACAAACTATCTCACAATATCAAGCTTTTTTTTTAAATATGACAACCACGTTAATGTGTTATTTCAATGAGCCATATCTACCAAAATATTAGACTTTCCAGCAAAATCTTGTAAGCTGGCGTTACCTTGGCGATGAATAAATTTTTCGTTTTTTCTGTTCGCAATATTCTAACACAGCTCACTGCCAATATCAATATTTCTGCCATCATATTTTAGTAACTATTGAAATTAAAACCACAAATATACCTAATAAAATGCTATTAAAACACGATATAAAAGAAGGCTAATTTAAATTAGGTAAGTTACTTATTTTCTAAATCATTATCTCGTTACTAATTGGGTTTCTTATTATATATAAAAACAACCAGAACATATTTGTTCTCAAATTGGTATGTGAGAAGGTCTTACCGTGTGCGTTAAATTCATGAATTGATAACTTTAGTGTGTCAAGTTGAGAAATGTCACCTGATATCTAAACTTGAATATAATATATGTGTAACTTCTCAACAGCTACCCCAGCCACACATATGCATGTAAATGGGACTATAGAAAGCCAGCTAGCATGTTTACAGTATTTTATTTTCACAGCGGCGGTGCTATCATTGTGTTGTTATCAGCCATATATGCTGTGACATTAAAATCGTTTTCCGTGAGTTGGTATGCCAACAGTATGCACTTAATTCATTCCGTTTTAGCTTCAATCATTCACAATTTTGTAAAATACTGCCATTGAAGCATTAATGTTAGAGATTTACACCATTGCTCAGAAGTTAATTTCATATCATTTCCAAATTCCTTATTTCTAGGCATTTTTATAGCACATGTTTTTCTTTTATCTAAGTCAGTGGTTCCCAAAGTGGTCCAGGTGGACCCCCAGGGGTCTACGGAAGACTAACGGGGGGTCTACGTTGGGTGTAACAAAAAATGGGGGTCCACAATCGTAAGCGGGGGTCCATGAAAATTAATTTGGTTTCGATAGTGAAGAACTAAAATGTTGGCTTGACTTCTCCTATCAATTATAGGCAATGACGGCGTGATGGTTCAGTGGTTAGTAAGCCTGCCTGCCGAACCAGCCGTCCCGGTTTCCAATCCCGGTCCGGGCAAATATTTATTATTTATTTATTATAATATTTTAAGAAGCTCAGCGACTGTCAATTGTAAAAACTTGCATTATTCCATATTCAGTACAACGCGTTGAGACATGCCGTTGCCGCGCCGGCCGCCGTCCCGTCCGCAACGCTTGTTCAGACGTGCAAGTTAATACGACTTGTGTTGTATATGCTTGCAATCTTGCATGAACTTGTTTGATTCTTCACCAATATAAATACGAATGTCAAGGATAAACGTTACTCATTTGTTTCCGGAATTTCATAAAGAAAAGTGAATCGATATTAGTGTTGGCCAGTGACGGAATTTGTTTCCAGACTTTCGAAAAGAAAAGTAAAGTGAATCGATATTAGTGATTGCCAGTGTCGGAAAAGTAAGTACCTACCTGCCTATTTGTTATATGCATATAGTTTTATTTTATATATTTTATTTTACAATTTATTTTAAACAAAAAATGGAAATTAAATGGAAAGAAATCTCTTCCAACCAACCTGCTATATGAGATAGGTATATTTATAATGTATTATTTTATGGAAGTATGTAAGTAAGTTCAGTATTTAATTTTTACTACGTACCTACTACACGCAAACATTACAAATATATTACTTATTACAATATAAATTTTATATTGTAATAAGTATATTATGTATAATACTGAACTTCCTTACATATTTCGATAAAAGAACAGAAAGCCGAAAAAGATTGAACTTATTGTCCCTACTTTATTTTTATTACCTATCTAATTTATTTAATTATTGCGGAGTTTTGATATCAAAATATTGTTTAATTAAAATTTTCTATAGAATTTACAGAAATATATTAAAATATAATAAATGAAATAATAATTTTATATCACATTAAAATAAGTTTAGCCGTTTTCATAAAACTCTATTATGGATCTTAGAGATTTATTGCTTTTAATAATTGGAAACAGTTTGCTTACGGAACTTTGTTTATTTGATAATATAAATAATAATTGATTAATCATATTCTGTTAAAATAGCCATATCCTGTTAAGTTAGATCGCCTTAAGATTACTAAAACAAAGTTTTTTTTTATTTATTTACAGGTAGGTAATTGATATGAAACATGGCCGAATCTAAGAAGAAGTGTCGTCAGTACAGTGTTGAATATTTAAAATTTGGTTTTCTTCCATCAAAGACAGACAAGCGATTGCCCACATGCCTTTTATGCAACAAAGTTTTGAGCAATGACTCTATGAAACCATCAAAGCTGGAAGATCATCTAAGAAGGTGTCATCCTGATAAAATAGGTAAAGATTTGAAATATTTCCAAACATTGAAGGAAAAATATGAAAAGAGACCCACCGTGCACAGTATGTTCGCTTCAACGTCTGAAAGCAACGATGATGGCTTGCGGGCATCTTACAATATCTCATTACTTATAGCAAAATCTGGAAAACCGCACACAATTGGAGAACACTTAATTTTACCTGCTGTAGAAGAGGTTTTAAAAACTGTTCTGCACAAATCTTCATTTGACATACTCAAGAGAATTCCTTTGAGTAACAACACTGTACAAAGACGTATTGATGAAATGAGCTCTGATGTTGAAATTTTCTTGTGCGATTTTCTGCAAACAACTCATTTTTCTATTCAACTGGACGAGTCAACTTTACCTGGCAATGAAGCATTATTATTGACATATGTTCGATTTGTTATGGGCGAAGAAACTCATGAAGAGCTACTATTCGCGAAAACTTTGAAGACGGACACTAAAGGTGAATCAATATTTAAAATCCTGAGTGATTTTTTTTAGGAAAAATCGATTCCATTCACAAACGTTATTTCGGTGGCAACAGATGGAGCTCCTGCCATGGTCGGGCGATATCGTGGGTTTATAAGCCATCTTAAAAGAATTATACCAGAGGTAACTGCAATTCACTGTGTTATCCACCGACAACATCTAGTAGCGAAAAATTTGAGTGATAGATTGCACCAATCGCTTCAATTTGTGATTAATGCAGTTAACGAAATAAGAAGCAATGCATTGAATACGCGCTTATTTGTACAATTGTGCGATGAAAATGATGAAGACTTCCAACGATTGCTGTTACATACCGAAGTACGCTGGTTGTCGAAAGGTGCATGTTTATCAAGATTTTATTTACTTTTTGACTCAGTTTTAGAGTTTCTGGAAAGTAAAGATCCTGATTTAAAAAAAAATCTGATCAATTTTAAAGCAGACATCGCGTATTTGACAAATTTGTTCAAAAAATTTAATGACGTCAACTTACAGTTACAAGGGGACAGCCTCAATTTAATAAAAACTAAGAGTGTAATTTCAGCTTTTCTTGGTAAATTGAAATTTATGAAGGAAAATATTGGTCGGCGCGAATTTTCACAGTTTTCAAACTTGTCGCAGGTAGAATGCCTTGATGAAGATATTCAGACATACGTCCAACATTTGATTGCCCTGCATGATGATTTTAAAATCAGATTTGAAGATATTCTGTCGATGGAAATACCACCATGGATCATAAATCCATTTGATGAAACGGAAGTGGAGAATGTGATATTAAAAGAGGAGCTACTCGAGCTTAGCACTAATGAGGAGCTGAAAGTGACATTTAAAAGAGGGTATCAAAATTTTTGGCTGCAGGCAGAAATACCCGAAAAATATCCTGGACTGTGGGGAATTGTGCAAAAGCTTCTGATAGCGTTTCCCTCGTCGTATCTTGTCGAAAAAAGTTTTAGTGCCGTTACAAACTTATTAACAAAAAAAGGAGCAGATTGAATATCACAGAACGGGGAGATTTGCGGTTATTCCTTACTAAACTCAAGCCAAATGTTGATAATTTGCTGTCAATCCATCAAGTACATCCCTCTCATTAAAATTCTATTATTTTTTGTAATTACCATTGCAGAAGTTACATTACGTTATAAGTGTTTAATTTTAATTATATTATGACTGTTATAACAATAATATTTAATAGTGTAATAATTTATATATTTGAATAAATACCTACAACACAAGAAAATATACTATATTTCTTTTTACCACTCCGAATAGGAAGTTTTCTAAATAAAATTTGTGAGAATTGATTGGTTCTTGTGCTGTGATTCACTGTAGATTTCAAACAAGTAAAGTTGGATGGAGTCACTTTTTCGATTGGCCAACTTTGCTTTTTTAACATCCACTCACAGCACAATCAATTAAAATTTAATTGAATATTTGTTTAGTCAATTTTATTATAAAATAATTAACACTATCAAGCAATCAATTGTAACCTTTTTTTTCGAAAACTGTTAATTCGTCGTTGAAACTTAGCCAAAACGCAAGTTTCCATAGATAGATCTAATCTTCACTTTTTTTCTTCGAGATTTAGAAATTGGTAGTAAAGCAGGGGGTCCACCGGATCCAGCAAAATTTTGAAAGTGGTCTATGAAACAAAAGAGTTTGGGAACCGCTGATCTAAGTCTTTGAGTATACCGTTGAAATGTTTATCAAAATACGTAAAGGACAGTAGGCTAATTAGAAACGCCGGTAACGTCTTGCTGATACCGTGAACAATTTTCATGATTACACAATAAAAAAATTATTTAATCATTGTACAGGAACCATTTTGTAAGAATAATCAAAACTGAATAGTTCTACGGAATCTATAAATGTTTTTTTTTTTTTACATAATTTGTTTTCCAAAAGTAACACTTTCAATTAATCACAAATTAAATTTATCACTGCGACCTGTAGAACACTTATCTAGAAAAATTATTACACCCTGTTTTAGATTTTTCAGTATCTCCAACAATAATTTAAATGCATTTCCGTTGATAAGATTTATGCGGAACAGAATAACAAAATACTTCTATTTAAAGATATTCATGACATCCATAATTCAAGAAATTGTGAGATTTGTTAAACGTCGTAAATATTGACCGAAACTCGTGAGCAAGAACAAGTGCTTTACCCGCACACTGGTTGTAGTTCTGCAATAATTGATTGCGCTAGCTGGGGGTAAACTCAGGGGAACTAGTTTCGAAACGAAGTTCACCATCTAATTTCCTGAGCCACCAGCTCGTGTCAAAAATTACTTCTAAATGATATAACGCAATGAAGGATATACAGGGGATGGACAAAATAATATGAACACCATGCAATATAGTACTTTTTGTTGCATGTTGGCAACACTGCTTCCGTGTAAAAAATGCGAAGCGTTTGTATTGCACAGTTTACGTGCCGAATCTTGTAGGTTATATTTCCGTGTATTATACGTTTTGTTCTGCGACGGTTAAAACAAGCGATCGGTGAAATGTGTGATCTCTCAGACTTCAAAAGAGGGCAAATCGTTGGTGCTCGGTTAGCGGGAGCGTCTGTGACGAAAACAGCTGAATTGTTTAACGTTTCACGAGCGATAGTGTCCACGGTTATGACAGCATACACAAAACATTGTAAAACTTCATCGGCGAAGAGGAATAGTGGGCGAAACCCAATGTTAACTGACGGAGACCGACCAACATTAAAAATAATTGTGGCCAGGCAACATAAAACTACCGCGGCAAAAGTGACAGCAGAACTCAACACTCACTTGAGTAATACTGTTTCGACAAAAACAGTACGGTGGGAGCTCCACAAAGCTAACATTCATGGGACTGCTGCAATTTCGAAACCTTTATAACGAAAGCCAACACTAAGCTGCGAAAGAAGTGGTTCCACGATCATAAAACCTGGACACTTGATGATTGGAGGAATGTGGTATGGTCCGATGAATCATCGTTTACATTGTTTCCTACAATGGGCCAGGTTTATGTATGGAGAACCCCAAAAGAAGCCTACTATCCGGACTGCCTGCTTCCTACAGTCAAGCATGGGGGAGGCTCCGTTATGATATGGGCGGCTATATCGTGGTATTCAGTTGGTCCTCTCATTCACATCACTGGCCGGATTACTGCGAATGAATACCTCGACATCCTCAATGATGATGTTCTTACTATGGCTTGCATATTGCTGCCAAACACTGCCATATTCCAAGACGATAATGCGCCCATACACACAGCCAAAAAGGTTCTGTCTTGGTTTGAGCAGCTTCAGAATACCATCAAACAATCGCCAGACCTCAACATAATCGCACCGTTATGGGGAGTTTTAGAGCAGAGAGTGAGGAGCAGATTTCCACCTCCAACATCATTGAAGCAAATGGTGGATGTTTTGGTACAAGAATGGGACAACATTCCGTTGGAAACTATTCAGATACTCTACGAATTTATTCCACGAAGAATTGCAGCTCTTCTAAAAGCAAATGGTCGCCCAACACCTTATTAATAAATAAATTTTGTGTACATGTCAGGTATTGATATTATTTTGTCCATCTNNNNAATGTTGTGTTATAAATGGCTAAATGTTTGTGACGCATTTCTTATTAAATAAAATTTTACCTAGTTACGCATTAAGCATAGCAAAAGAGAACTGAATGAAAGAAGCTATATTTGCAACATTAGTAAATTGGACAGTATTTGAATTTAATGTAACACTTATAATATTCCTCTTTCCAGCTTGAAAGAAGAACGAATCAATGTACAGCGGCGAGGGAAAGACTTACAAGTGGCAAACGATTCAATTTAAAATTTAGTAAGACATTACGTAAATGTTACTCTTTCGAAGGCTGACGGATGTACGAAAGTGAAACATGATACTGTTCCTTTCTGAAAAGCACATTTACAGCCAACAGCCAACAATTATTAAAATGGTCTTCATTGAAAGATAAGGAAAGAAAATGTGCCGTCTTATAAGGAAAAGTTAGACAATACTGGATATCCCAGATTAATATTTATACTATTTGTACGTTAATAAAAGAGAAAGTAAAACTTAAAAAGGCTAATGGGACTACGTGTATTTGACTCTATAATAATAACATTAGGCGTTTAGGAGCAGATGTAACCAAAGTTCCGTTTGCGGTCACAAACGGCAGGACTACAATTGGACGGGAAATGTCGGCTATGGCCAGGTTGTCTTTCGAGCAATGTCAACGGATTTGAAAGTGTCATTGGGAATGTGAGAACATGGTTGATGGCAGTGTTGATGGGAGGCAGAATTGGATACTGCGTCACCGTCACATGTAACAATGACACGATTGCGTGGCAAGTTTGTGAGGGATAGAACTGTGTGTTGTGCAATTAAAGGACAGCGCGACGAGAAGAAAACGAAAATGGACGCAGGAAATGTGTGTGGAGAGGTTTGATTACCTTACATTAATAATTGTTCAATGTGACTACCACGAGCGGCCCGAACGGCATCTACGCGATAATTAAACTCTATTCTCAGCATGTCGGGTGTTACAGGTTGGATGGCGTCCGTAATTCTCGTTTTGAAGTCGTCAATGTTAGCTGGCAATTGTGGACGAAACACTTGATCCTTTATGTACTCCCATAGANCGTTTTGAAGTCGTCAATGTTAGCTGGCAATTGTGGACGAAACACTTGATCCTTTATGTACTCCCATAGAAAAAAATCGCACGGGGTAAGAACCGGGCTTCTTGGGGGCCAGTGATGAAGAGCCTGGTCACCAGCTGCTCCTCGACCAATCCAGCTTTGTGACAACGTCTCGTTCGGGTATCCGCGAACATCTAGGTGCCAATGGGGTGGCGCACCGTAAAGGAAACATCAGACCGTCTCCTTCACATTGACGTGTCGAGTGCGAGCTCGCTACCCCCTCACCACCACAAACCAAGAGTTACGGACGCCATCCAAACCGTAACACCGGACATGCTGACAAGAGTGTGGAACGAGTTTGATTATCGCGTAGATGTCGTTCCGGCCGCTCGTGGTGGTCACATTGAACATTTATGAATGTAAGGTAATAAAAATTCACAGTTGCACGGTTCATTTGATTGGTCAATCAAGGTTTTAGGTTTTTTTGTTTTGATATTATAGACCTTAAAATTTTGGGTATTATTTTATACTCACCTGTATATCCGAAGAGTTGTGGGGTCAATAATCTATGATGGGACGGTGACCGGCAAAAGTAACAATGCCGTGTTGCAGAAACATTGTGCTAGTGGTTCACCATCCCTACCCAGACGACGATTGATTTATTTTCCCCATCGTACCGGTCCACCGTCACACCAACTTCGAGACGTACTATCGCTTCTGGATGAAACACTTGTTGGGAGGGGGGTAAGCCGACGAGGAAGTGTTGAGGGTGCACCCAGGTCTTCAAATTTAGCCCTTTTATATGTTATCGGAGGGGAGCTGTGAATAACGCTGTTCACGTCACAAAGTCACGGGCACTGGATGCCAGGAGATACGTGACTGTAACTGTGAAGAACGCTGTGCACGCCACAAAGTCACGGGCACTGGATGCCATGAGATACGCGACTGTGACCGCACGTGATTACATGACCATGGAAGCCGTGCCTACTGTTCGTCGTTCTGTCCTACAGCGGTGCAGGCGATGTCTTGCGACTCGTCACAAGCATTGTGAACATTTTAAACTGTTAGTTACATCCACGCATAACAAAAGTTGTCCTAATACCGTGAAATACAATCAGCTACATCATAATTTCTTTGATAGTTTCTCTGTGAATCACTTTCAAGCAATGTAAACATTAATTTGGCACATTCTGTACGTCCTTAAAAAATGACTGCAAACTAGTGAAAACCAGTGTAAATCTCAATGACTGTTATATTACAAAAAATAATTTCACTGACAAAACCATAACTACTTAAACAGTTTTCAATACTTATTGTCAAGAAATTGTACTGATTACTATGCCAGTATTGGCGTATTAATTAAATTTTCTACAAAAAAGTTTTTTAAAGGTTGGAATTTTGGATTACGATTTATAGTGCCTTTAAGGACTTTTATGAAATAGCACTTTGAAAAGGCCAAGTTGCATGCCTGCGACAACTCGAAATATTCTAATTTTAAGGAGACCATTAATTCTCGCATAATGACTATACCATGTATTTCTAAAGCATGGAGACAAACTTCGTCAGGCAATTCCTTATGAAAATATACCCGTAAACCGATTATTCAGAGATCTATGCGCCCCCAAAATTTGTGTATTAGATTGCGTTTAGTTGAAAATATCAGGAACCACTTGCAATTAAGAAACATATCTGTGAATGGTGTTTTTAGAAAGGAGATCTTACACCTATAAAAACTCGGTCGGTTACATCATCCCCCTTAGCACCCTATTTTCGCATCGAACTTTGTAACACTGCATTCTAAGCAATTTTGAAAGACAACATGTAAATGGTCAAAAAAAAAAAATGTTCGTTATGTTGGAACACTATCAGGTTAACCGTTAGTCACATAATTCATTTTAAACATTCAAAACAGAACGTTTTTTACACGCCTAGTAGGCAATCCACACCACAGTGTAATGCAATGTAAATTAAGATTTTTCAGGATCTAACATCTCACTTAATAATCACTTGACGAGATAAGTGGAACTTACATTTTAGTCTTACATTTTCGTCACGAATACACTGCCGGAGTTTGTCCTCATGTTTTAACATAAAGTTGTATATCTGGTTAATATATAAAAAATATTACCTTACACTTTGCTATGATTTAATTTTGATATCACACTTAAATATAGGCTGTACACGGAAAAGTGAGCACTTGTGAGGCCCTATAGTTTCTTTTACCTTTCAGCCATTTTATATTCTTTAACAGCTTATTTAAATAAATATTTCCATGTAAATTTTAAACTCAGTATGTGTATTCTACTGAACTGAGACGTTAACGTCTAAGGCTAAAATAAATATATTTATTAGCCATTATTTCAAATAATAGGCCTTTCAAAAGTGCTCTCTCACAATACCGTGTATAGCCCATACCCAATATTTTTTTAATAATTTCGAGAAAACACTAAATATTAAATTAACTTTAACACCGTCTGTGAACGTAAAGTTAATGTGTTACAATTTTATTTGTTTATTAATACTTCTCGTTCTTATTTCTACACTGACCTGGCTTGCTGGAAGAAAACTCATATAATAAATCTGGAAAATAAATGGATTTAAATTGAAATAGTTTATTAACGGCAAGTGGCCAAAAAGACACCTCCCGATTCTTTGAATTGCAGTAAAGCAACATAGAGGAGAAAACTCTGAGAACATAGAGAAGGTTAATTTACTTAAGTACGTGCCACATATTTGAGCAGACATCGAAGTCCTGAATAATATGACTTTACTACAATTCTTGATAGCATTAATTATTGATGATATAATGGCAAACAGTTGGAAAGTTCTTAGGACTTTAAGTCACTTATGCAGTACTATGGATGACGGGAGCAACAGATTGTGTACGTGAGCTCAAAGTGGTAGAATTACGTCAACACTGTGCATTAGAAATCGCAAATTGCTGGTGTTTCATGAATTTTAAGGAGAATTCCCGGAATATTATCTCTAACAGTGTGTAGATGTCAATGAAGCTGTCGGACGGTAAAATGCGATAATAGTAAATTTAAACACTTAATTTTATACTGATAAAGATGGTGCAAGAGATTTTACTAAGGAAATACAAATATTTCATGTGTCGAGCAGAGTTATACATTAAGATATTATTTATTGTATCAAAATAACTGTATTTAGTTCAATTTTTCTCGAACTAAACAATTGATTAAGTTCTTCATCCTTACTACTATTAACATGACTGCTAGCAGACTTTTCAACATATCTATGAAATCTTTCATTACTTAAAAANGGGGGGGGGGGATCTCTTAGGAATAGTTTGAACATATATCTTGCAGAGACTTGCCTAAAATTCTTGTGTTTAATTTGATGCGTATCCAACGAACTGATTTTTTTATGTTTCACTTTTTTAATAATCTTAAAATATTTATTTTTAATGATGTTTTTATTTAAAATTATGTGCATTTAACCAAATATAGCATAAATGAGTCGCAGATAACGTTTTAGTAAGGTCTTACTCGGAAACTTTGAATGTAGAGCATCGGCGAAGTACCGCCCAGATAGTTAGCTGCGGGGATTTTATAGTCGCCCATCTATAACCGAAATGTTGGTCCATGTATTAAGTGGGCCATTGATGCGCTGCAGAGAAACGACACAGTGCGTACACTCATAGGTCGGCAGGACGACGAAGTTCGCAGCACTTCTGAAGAAGGAACTTTGTTATCAAAGTATGGCGTCGGAAATGGAAGAAGTAGTTGAAGAGGGGTTGGAAGGGGTTATGATAAATTCACCCCACCGAAATTTGTGGTGGGATAAAGGCGGAGGGCGAGCGTCGTACGATCTAGCTGCTAGTGTGTAGGCCTTAGAAGGGCAAGGGGGGGGGAGGAATGGTAGTTTGGAAATGGCGGCATGGGGGAGAAGTTATTGCAGTTTTTACCATTCTTCTTGCCGCGGCGCAAACTCAAAGCAACTTGTAACATTGGTTCAAATTTTTTCCTTTTGGAGTATCATAACGGAATTGGATTCTGTGCCCGAGGATTTTTTTAACCAGGTACGGCTGCTGATAATTAGAACCAATTAAGCTCTGTACATTGCGAATAGTCTTACTGTTACCACGCTGCCTTATTCTAGTAATAAAATATATTGAAATTACATTTCTAACATTTTGTTTACGATATATTAAAAACTAAAAGTTTCTTAAAAACCTTATAATTACAATTATTTGTAGTACAGATTTTAACACCCTTTCGAAAATTACATATAACGGTAACGTTAAAACTAATATATCAAACGCTAAATCCGTTTCATTCTCAAGTTTCATTAACTGTGATAACTGGTCTGTTTGGTCTACTTTGCGTAGTATATTGTGCGTTCAAGTACAATGTCACAGATAAATAAATCAGTACGCAATTTTCAACGTTCATTGCTGTGAATTTTCAAGCTCGACTTAAATACACGTCCTTTGTCCAAAAGCTAAGCGTGTTTACCTTAACGTCATACGTCACTTGATGATGAGTGCTTGAGGACGAAAGGCAATTGTAATAGATAAACGTATGCAAACGTGAGCACTAGATTTTATAGCAAATTACGAGACCGGCACACGTAGTGTTAACCTACTTTGCGTCAAATCTCACGGTCTTCCCTCGATGCTTAACGTGACACAGCTTAACATAATATCGAGCAACTAACAACTGGAACTAAGGGAGAATATTTTTATGTTAAAGCTTGCGCTACTTTTGGAACTCCCCGACAGAAATAATGTTATTTAATTTTCGTTCCAGATAAATCAATATTCTTTCCAGATTATGCATATTTTTTTAGCCAATTACATCCTAGGTGAGGAAAAAAGTAGTAGCCTAATTCTGTTTCATTGCAGTGAGGAGTAAATATTTTATTTACAGTGCCTTTCGTAGGTTTTTGCGAATGTATGGAAAGTTACAATTAGAAGTAATGTCCTGCATAAAATGCACATAAAAACACATACACAGTAAACATGCTGTCTACCAGGACATACTTTGGGTGTGCAAGGCCTAGTGTACGAGCGTTAAGGGCGACCCAGACACGCGCACAACATGTATCATCGCCTCTACGAGCAAGGCACTGAAGAGTCTAATTTGCCATGTCATAGCAATGACCACATAATAGTCAGCCCTTCTTTTAATCCTGATCGAAATTATTTAGATGGGAGACAAAGGATATGCATAAATATATATGGCACTGTACACAGAAAATTAAATAACCGGTTTATAATGGTTAGAAATTTTTTTATAATTTAGGTGTCCTAACATTTGTAAGCGTTCTATTGAAACATGGGTGAATAACAAATAATTCGAAAGAACAACTCAGTCAGCATAAATAGTTTCTTTGAATTATACGAGTTCATTATTAACAATACATATAAGCGTACATTAAAGCAAGAATTGGGATTAGAAAATGGAAAGGTAAATTAATATTAATATGAGGATCTAACACGTCAAAATAATATCCCAGAATAGACTACACATTTTACATAATCTACAAAGGGCAAGACATGCTCGGGGGAAAGGGAATACCGGAACAGGTTAAAAATAACCTAATTTCTAAGAAAAAGAGAAGATATATTGGCCGATCTCTTCGTTCGGTGCACCTGTGCTCTTCCCGTACCTTACGGTCTTGATCGTTTTTTTTCCGAAACAGTTGAGAATTGGCAAGTTGCGGAGGCGCGACTCGCAGCGTCTGCCGCTAGAGTTCGTCGCTGTCTCTAAGACAGTGTGTCGTAAACAATGACTGGAAAACCTGTAGTTAAGGGGATATGAGGGGTTAAAATAACTTCCAAACAAAAAGAAAATCATAATCTGAGTTTGTCTGAGGTAGTTGTGTAGTGAAGGCAGTAAGCAACTAAACAGGAGAAGTTTCAGTTAATTAATTTCTCGGTAGTTTAAAGATGTGTGGGCGGTTGAAGCAGACGGTGACGTAACAGTAACAAAGGCTTCACGCTTTCCACGCTGACAGAAAAACAAAGCTCTTCATACGGATTTCTTTGAAGTTAACCAAATGGATGCAACAATTGATATATATATATATATATATACATTAGTAAATATTTATTTTTATGTATTAATTTTAGATGCGGTTGTTTATTTGTAGGGCTTTTCTGTACAATAAGAGAAATCAATAACTTTTCAACTATTTCATACGAAGTTTCAGATATCATCGTTTATCGTTTATAAAAATTTATCTTTATTTTCATAAATAATTAAATATGATAGGTCGGCAACAATTACTATTATTTTATTTTATGCACGAAAATTCGTTGAATTTAATTTTTTTTTACTATACGTAATTGATAACAAACTACACTGTGAAAACCATAATCATCCCAAATATAACCGTATTGTGGTCTGCATGTATTGGCTCAATTCACAAATCTCTCCCGCACTGCGGCATGGAATGTAGATTAACGCTTTGAAACAGCTTTCTTTGCTGCAACACATGATTTGTTGCCCCTAATTAAACGTTCTTTAAATACACTGAAGAGCCAAAACAACTGGTATAGGCGTGCGTATGCAAATAACAGAGGTATGGAACCAATCAGAGTAACGCGATACGGTCGGAAGCTAGATCGGTTACTGCTGCTACAATGGCAGGTTATCAAGATTTAAGTGAGTTTTAACGTGGTGTTAGAGTCGGCGCACGAGAGATGGGCCATAGCATCTCCGAGGGAGCTATAACATTTAGATGCTCGCGTACGACCATTTCACGAGTGTACCGTGAATATCGGGAATCCGGTAAAACATCACATCTTCGACATCGCTGCGGCCGGAAAAAGATCGCGAAAGAACGGGACAAGCGATGACTGGCGAGAATCATTAAACGTGACAGACATGCAACCCTTTCTCAAATTGGCGCATATTGGATTTGTGAACTGCCCTGCAGGATTCATGGTGTGGATTGCCTCCTGGATACCTTCAGACATTAGTCGAGTCCATGCCACGTCGTCTT